>JAFLJL010016332.1:97132-109632 GCA_018398815.1 Conus ventricosus
TCTCCTCTCTCTCTCTCCTCTCCTCAAAAAAAAAAAATCTCTCTCTCCCCTTTCTCTCTCTCTCCCTCTCTCCTCTCTCTCTCTCTCCTCCTCTCCTCCCCTCTCTTCTTTTCTCTCTTCTCCTTCTTTTCCTCTCTATTTTCGAAGACTGGTAAATACTTGAACAGACTTTGAAAAACCGTTCTCCATTTTGGCATGCCCGTTTTCCGATTTGGCCTTGGGGTGTTGTGGTTGGTGTGTGTGGTGGTGTGTGTGTGTGTTGTGTGTGTGTGTTTTTGTGTGTGTGTGTGTGTTGTGGGTGTGGGGTCAGAAAAACCGGATTTTTATTGACAATAAATTGGTTTCAGTCAGTCAGTCAGTTGTGTGGTGTGGTGTGTTGTGTGTGTGTGTGGGGGTGTGTGTGTGGTGTTGTGTGTGTGTGGGTGTGTGTGTGGTGGTTGTTGTGTGTGTGGTGTTGTGGTGTGCAAGTTTGGTTGTTTGTTTTTTTGTTTGTTTTCACCCCGGGGCCTCTGAAGAATCAAAATAAAATACTTTTTTTGTGTAATTTTGTGCTGGGGTGAAAAACTAAAAAGGTTTATCACTTTTCCCCTTTCCCTATAGCGAAGTGGATAAACGAGTAATTACAACCAGCTCGGTTACTTCCTTTTTTTCAGCTAGCATGCTACTTTAAAATTGGGAGTAGGGTGCAGAACGTGAGTTTGGTTTCACCCTTCACATGTTGTGTAAAGAGGGGAGGGGTGTAGGAGGTGAGGAAATTTGGGCTGTCCGGGGCGTCCTTTCCCCTGTCAATCGCCATGGTTCCAGACATTGTAACAGTACAGTGAAAACGGGATCTCGGCTACGGCCCCCCATGTCTTGAACCGCCTTTATGAAATTTATGGTATATCTCTTTCCCTCTACGTCTGTCCGTCTTTTGAGTTTCTGTCTGTCTGTTTTTTTTGTGGGGTTTGTGTTCTGGGGGTGGTGTCTGTGGACTCGCATGTGTCTCGTTCTCCCTTTCTGCCTGCCAGTGTGGTGGGTGTGTGTGTGTGGTGGTGTTGGGTGGTGTGCGTGCGGCGTGCGTGCATCGGCTGCGTGCGTGCGTGCGTGCTGGGGGGCGGGCGGTGTGTGGGTTGTGCGCGCGCGTGGATGGGTTTCCCTAAGCCTTTCTCTGCCCGGGTTTTTGTCGATCATTTTGGGTTTTTTTTTCCTTGCCTCAAGTCTTTCTGTCTTTTTGTCACAATTTCTTCAAAAAGGCATCTCTCTCTCTTCTCCCTTCTCCCCTTCTCTTCTCTCTTCCTCTCTCTCTCTCCTCTCTCTCTCCTTCTCTCTCCCACCGAATCTACAAAAATGAATACTTTAAAACTTTCAAGGAACTTTTCATAAACTTTTTTAATCTCAGTAATTAAATTTTTTCGTTACAATGATTGCGCCCCCTTCGAAAATTTTTCTGGAATCATACATTAAATAGATGCTAAAAAAAACCTCCCCGCAAAATCGCTCATCCCCACTCCACACGGGTCTACCACCCTTCTCCCCCCCCTCCCCTACAATACTCTCCCCCCACCCCCTTTACCTCTCTCTCCGCAGGGGTTTTTTTGTAGTTTCCTTCTTTTTACCCACCCCCTTTCCAAGTGCTTTTAGAAATTTTGTTTTCATTGTAAATTAATTCCATGTTACTAGTTAATTGTCAGATAATGACATGGGGTGAAAAAAAGATGATGAAAAGGACAGTTGTAAGATAGGTTTTGGCCAAACTCCATTCTTTGTATTAAAAAATCAATCATCAATCAGTCCTCTCTCCTCTCTTCTCTCTCTCTCCCCTCCTCCCTCTCTCTCTCTCTCTCTCTCTTTTCTCTCTCTCCCCCCTCTCTCTCCTCTCTTCCTTTTAATCAGCGCTTTACGTAAAAACGTTTCATATCTTTTAAAAAAACACAATGAAAAATGTTAAAGGGGTCGAAATCAATCAAAAAAAAGAAACAAGCCTTATTCATTGGATTCATTTAAAAAAAACCCCCCGCCGAACTATAAAAGGGGTCAACAAATTTTTTGATTGGTTGAAGAGTAACCTCAATACAATGAAACATCCTTCTCGGGATTTTAACATTGACTTTTAAAGCCCAATCATCGATGGATCCAAACAGTTGAAAAATTTTGGACTCATCAATTAATTGAAACGCCCACTGAATACTCCGCTTTCTGAAACACTGAACACTTATGAAACACACACAAAACATTGTAGAAGGTGTTCTCCACTTTTGTGGTTTGCAGTGATCCCCTTTCCTGTTTGCCTTATTTTCGGGAAAAGGCACAAAAATTCCCCAAAACCCGGACAAAAAAGTTATTCCCCTTAATTTTTTGCTCACTTTGATAAAGACGCTTTTTCTTTTCGCTTAGCTCATCATCTTTACCAAACGTGTATCAGTTCACTGCCCTATGAGCTTTCAATTCGGGCACAATCTTTATTAATCATGACAAAACATGCCCCTTTTTTAAAACAAAAGAGTAAAACATTCCCCCAAGCCCCTTTGGTTGACTGAGTCACCAAGATCGATGCTGAAAGAGACATTTTTAAAAAACAAAAAATTTTCAAGTTTTAAAAAAAACAACAAAAATAAATTACGGCAATGTTCGTTCAGCGAAAAAAAAAATACCGGATCTTGTAGGGGAAGGTTCAAAAATTGTAAAGTCGATTTGGGAAACAAAAACATTTCAAAAAAAGAACCCATAAAATTCTGCCTCTATTAAAGGGTTTTCAAACTGTAAAAAATCCCCATTTTTCTAATTATCTTCCCAACTATAAAAAATGATGGCCTTTTTAAATAACCGGCTAAAAAAGAATTTTGTTTTTCTAAAAATATAACATCAGACGCTTCGTTCCTCTAACGGTTTTGACTTTTACGTTCAACACAACCAACGAAAGGCACACGGGGCCCTTTGATATTTTTAAAGGGAAGATTCTTAAATCTGTGCCCTATCATCACAGACCTTAATTTATTTGTACATTCTGCATTGACAAAAATATTTTCCTTATATTTTTAGCCAGCCAAAATTGTTTTCCATCATAAACTGGAGATAAACAACCCATCAAATTAAAGACCATTTCAAAATTTTCGGTCCTTCGAAACCCTTTGGAAAAAAAATTCTAAAATCTAATGTCCATGTTTCGGAGAACAATTTGCTTCATCCCAACAATCAGGATTTGAGAAAACCATTCATGCCCCACTGCTTTAACTACCTCGTTGAGGATTGCTCGTTAAAATCAAAGACAACAATTCACGGAGTATTTTCGTTGACTTTCAAAAACTTTCGACGCATTGACCATAATTGCTGCTACGTAAGCTGCCCCTTTTAAAAGACTTTCCGACCAAAGTCTTTCTCTTCTTACATCTTTTCTTTCTAACCGTCTCACAAATTTTCTTTGGGGAACCAACAACCAAATTTTCCCAAAAACATTTTTGGGGTTTCCCCCGGATCCTTCTTGGTTCCCCTACTTTTTTTTTTTAATTAATGATCTTCCCTATACATTTCAGGGGCGTAGTGAACTGTTTGCAGATGAACGTCTTTCATTCGAGCCATTTCTAATTTGAAGCAATTATTCACAACTCTCAGAACAAGTTTTAACTTAATTGATTGGGCTGAGCTGAACCACATTTTTTGAACGACCAAAAATCTAAAAACAATAATAACTTTGCGACAAAAAAAGGCAAAAAAAACCTTCAGTCCCGCCTTCATACCATAGGAAAAAACAGTCATTTATGAAGTTGTAACAAAATTTAGGTGACTATCGACAATAATCTTTCCTGGCACCCCCAAAACGTGTTTATGCAAACGTTTCCCCAAAAGGTTTTTCAAATTCAAAAATTGAATTTCCTCTGTTACAGCTCAAAGAAATTCTTTCAGATTTATTTCACATCTATCTTATGCGCCCCAAATCTATGATCATGCAGTGCAAACACAAATAAGAAACTAAACAGGGTTTATAAAAGCTCCTTTAAGTTACTACTTTTTAAAAAAAAATACCTTTTACGTGAAACTACTTGCGCGGGGATCCTTCCCTTTCGTATAAAATCAGTTTAACAAAGCCGTTTAAGTATCGAATAATGAAAAGGAAATTCCCTTTACCTACCACACGATTTCCGCGAAATCAAACAAGAACCGAACAAAATGTAATGGGAAAACCCAGAAATTTATCTTTTTTTTTTTTTGGGGGGGGGTTTTTCCTTACAAAATTTTAACGTGAAAAAAAAAGAAAAAAACATTTGCTCGTTTAAAACGGCTTCAAAGCAATTTTCTTTTCAGCACTAAAAATTTTTAAAAATACACTACATATTTTAGACATATATTTTTCTTCATGCCTAAAATGGAAAGAAAAAATTAACAAATTGACCTTGTTATGTTTAAACAGTATGTCAATTTTTGATGTTGTCATTAGATCAATTCCTTCATGTGTGTTGTGTGTGTGGTTGTGTGTGTGTGTGTGTGTGGTGTGTTGGTGTGGTTTGTGGTGTTGTTGTGTGTGGGGTGTGGTGTGTGTGTGTGTGTGTGGGGTGTTGGCGGCGCCGCGCTTGGGTGCTTGCTTTATTGTGTCTTTGCTTTTGTTATTAGTTTTTACTTCTTTCATTTTTCAAATTTCTTAGTTTAACTTTTCCCCTTGTTGCCATATTGACTTTGTGTTGTCCCTTGCTTTTTTTTTTTTTTTTTTTTTTTTTTTTCCCCGGCTGGGTGAAAAAAACTGCGCAAATTTTCTTTTCCCCTTACCCTGGGGAAATAAAATTTTTGTTCGTTCGTTTTGTTCGTCTCTCTCTCTCTCTCTCTCTCCTCCCTCTCTCTCTCCCCCTCTCTCCTCTCTCTCCTCTCTCTCTCTCTCTCTCTCCTCTTCTCTCTCTCTCTGTTTTCGATGCCTTGACCATGAGTTGGAAATTTTTTGGAACACAGAACCCCTTCCCCGCACCCCACCCACAGTTTCCCCTCCATTCCCGAGTGATTGCTTTCTCTCCACCATCCATTATGGTCGCTGTCCGCTCTTCCCTGAAGCCTCTACAAGGGGGGGGGGGGGGGGGGGGGGGGGGGGGGGGGGGGGGGGGGGGGGGGGGGGGGGGGGAAATTTTGAATAATTTTAAGCGGTTCCCGATGCAGTAACCAGACAACGTTCCCTATTGGGAGACGACCATGGAAAACGGAAAATGAAATCATTTTCTCTCTCTCTCTCTCTCTCCTTCTTCTCCCCTCTCTCCCCCTCCCCCCCTCTCTCTCTCTCTCTCTTTTATATATAATTTTTTTAAAAATTTAAAATTTATATATTATATATATATATATAATTTTTGTTTTGTGTGTGTGTGCGCGTGTGTGGTGTGTTGTGTGTGTGTGTGTTGGGGGGGTGTGTTGGTTTTTTTTTGGTGGTTTTGTGTGTGTTGTGTTGTGTGTGGTGTGTGTGTGTGTGTGTGACTTGTGGTTGTGTGTGTTGTTTGTGTGGTGGGTGTGTTTTTGTGTGTGTGGTGTGTGTGTGTTGTGTTGTGTGTGTGTGTTGGTGTGTGTGTGGTGAAAATGGGCATCGCATTCATGCATACGTGCTTCCGTGTGCGTGCGCGTGTGTGCGAGTGCGTGTCTTTTTTAGCTCTAGTAGGGGAACGAGAGGGGTTAGGTGAGTCGTAGGCAGGGCAGACTTCTGTCTGTTTGCAGTCGTCACCATCCCCGGAAAGGACGACCACCCCTCCCTCAAAGCCCTGTTGTTACAAAGTCGGGATCCACTAGATTTTAGCAAAAAGCCTTTCCCTGGGGGGGGGGGGGGGGTCACCCTCAGGAATCACAGCACGGCGGAAGATGGGATTGTAGAGGATGGAGTAAGGTCTAGCTGTCCTCTTTTGTACCGACGTTGTGGTTGTGATTACACAGAAAGCAACAAGAAAGTCGTGTTCAAAGATTCGTAGACAAGCACAAAGACTCTCTCTCTCTCTCTCTCTCTCTCTCTCTCTCCTTCTCTCTCTCTCTCATCTCTCTCTCTCTCTCTCTCTCTCTTCTCTCTCTCTCTCTCTCTCTCTCTCTGTCGTAGACAAGCAGAAATATAACCTCTCTCTCCTCTCTCTCTCTCTCTCTCTCTCTCTCTCTCTCTCTCTCTCTCTCATCTCTCTCTCTCTCTCCTCTCTTTCTCTGTCCTTCTCTTTCTCTTTCTCTCTTTCATATTCGAAGACTAGGTATATATACAGTATGAACAGACTTTGCAGACAAGACACGTTCTCCATTTGGCATGTCCGTTTTCCGATTTGGCCTGGTGCGTGTGTGCGTGTGTGTGTGTGTGTGGTGTGTGTGTGTGTGTGTGTGTGTGTGTGTGTGTGTGTGTGTGTTGTGTGTGTGTGTGTGTGTGTGTGTGTGTGCGTTGTGTGTGTGGCGTGTGCGTGTGTGCGGGGTGTGTGTTGTGTGTGGTGCGTGCGTGCGTGCGTGCGTGCGTGCATACGTGTGTGTGTGTGTGTGTGTGTGTGTGTGTGTGTGTGTGTGTGTGGGGTGTGTTGTGTGTGTGTGTGTGTGTGTGTGTGTTTTGTTTGTGTGTGTGTGTGTGTTGTCAGTACAACCGTGAGTTAATCTGACAATAAATTGTTTTCAGTCAGTCAGTCAGTGTGTGTGTGTGTTAGTGTGTGTGTGTGTGTGTGTGTGGTGTGTGTGTGTGTGTGTGTGTGTGTATGTGTGTGTGTGTGTGTGTGTGTGTGTGTGTGTGTGTGTGTGTGTGTGTGTGTGTGTGTGTGTGTGTGTGTGTGTGTGTGTGTGTGTGTGTGTGTTGTGTTGCAAGTTTGGTTGTTTGTTTGTTTTCATCCCGTGGCCTCTGAATGAATCATAATTAAAATACTTTTTTGTGTAATTTGTGCTGGGGTGAAGACTGAAAAGTGTTTATCACTGTGTCCTTTTCCCTATAGCTGAATGTGGATCAACGAGTAATTACAACCAGCTCGTGTTACTTCCTTTTTTCAGCTAGCATGCTACATTAATTGGAGTATGGTGGCAGAACGTGAGTTGAGTTTTCATCCTGTCACATGTTGTGTGCAAGAGGAGGACGTGGATGTAGGGAGGTAGAGGGCAATTGAGCTGTCTGGGCGTCCTTGACCCTGTCAATCGCCATGTGTTCCAGACATATGTACACAGTATCAGTGAAAACGGGATCTGCGGCTACGGCCCCCCGATGTCTTTGTAAGCCTGCCGTTATGCAGATTATGGTATATCTCTATTCCCCTCTATCTGTCTGTCCGTCTTTCTGAGTGTCTATCTGTCTGTTTTTTGTGTGTGGTTGGTTGTGTGTCTGTCTGTGGGTGGGTGTCTGTGTGACTCTGCATGTGTCTAGCGTTCTGCCTGTCTGCCTGCCAGGGGTGTGTGTGTGTGTGTGTGTGTGCGTGCGTGCGTGCGTGCGTGCGTGCGTGCGTGCGTGCGTGCGTGCGTGCGTGCGTGCGTGCGGGCGTGTGTGTGTGTGTGTGTGTGTGTGTGTGGCGCGCGCGCGTGGATGCGTGTTTAACCTAAGCCTTTCTCTGTCTCGGATTTTTAGTCGGTCATTTTGGGTTTTTATATTTCTTCTTGTCTCTAGTCTTTCTGTCTTTTTGTCACAATGTCTTCAAAGAGGCATCTTCTCTCTCTCTCTCTCTCTCTCTCTCTCTCCTCTCTCTCTCTCTCTCTCTCTCTCTCTCTCTCTCTCTTCTCTCTCCCCTCTCTCTCTTCTCTCTCTCTCTCCCACCGAATCTACAAAACATGAATACTTTAAAACTTTTCAAGGAACATTTGCATAAACATTTTATATCTCAGTAATTAAATTTTTCGATTACAATGATTAGCGGCCATTCGCAAAGTCTTCTGTGAACCATACATTGAATAGATCGTCTAAACATAAAACCTACGCCGCTAAAATCGCTCATCCCCACTCCCACACTGTCTACCATCCCTTTTCTCCTCCCCCTACCTACAATACTCTCTTCCCCACCCTCCTCTGACCTCTCTCTCTCTGCAGTTGTGTTTGTTTGTAAGTTTCCTTCTTTTTTACCATCCCCCATCTCATTAGTGCTTTTATGAATAGTTTGCTTATCATTGTAGAATTAGATTACCATGTTACTATGTTGAATTGTCAGTATGAAGGATATGTGGTGAAATAATGTATGCATGACAAGGACAGGTTGTAAGACAAGGCTTTGGCCTAAAATCTCCATTCTTGTGTTTTAAAGATCAATCAATCAATCAATCAGTCTCTCTCTCTCTCTCTCCTCTCTCTCTCTCTTCTCTCCTCTCTCTCTCTCTCTCTCTCTCTCTCTCTCTCTCTCTCCCTCTCTCTCTCTCTCTCTGTTGTCGATGCCTTGACCATGATGTTGGAATTTCTTGGAATCACAGAACCTTCCCTGCACCACACTCCACAGTTCCACTGATGGGTTTAATAAAAGAATTAAAATTCAGATTATTTAGTAATTTCTGCCATCAATGGCGAAACCATTTGGATATCAGTCCACGGTTTTCCATGTATGGTAAATGAAACACATGTTTTCTCGAGAAAAATATATCAGTATTCTGTATGTAGAAAATTACAGGAATGTTCTGGCACAATTTAGAATGGGTGTGTCCCAATTAAATGTACACAGATTTCGCTTTTCTCCTACAGCTGAAAACACGACATGCCCTGTATGTTTAAATCTACAAGAAGACGAAATTCATTTTATGTTCAAGTGCCCATTGTACAACCAGATCAGAAAGTTGCATAAATTTGACGTGACTGCGGGTGAGAATGTGGAATGTAAATTGATTGGTGTATTTACTACTGAACCGCCCGATCAAATAGTCAATTTGGCAAAATTCCTAGTCTCTGCCTTCAAAATTAGACAAGCCTTCATCGACAATACAAACATGTGAATCAGAAATATCCTGATTACATAAATCATGTACAGCCCATATTATAAAAATGTCTGTCCAGTCAGAGTTATGTTTTCTATGTGATAGAGTTTTCCTGTTTGTATGTTCTTTAGAAGTGAGGTATGATTTTGTGTTCCCCCCCATGAAAGGGGCTGTTGGCCTATAATCATTAAATTTCAGGAGTTCAGAGTTCTCTCTCTCTCTCTCTCTCTCTCTCTCTCTCTCTCTCTCTCTCTCTCTCTTCTCTCTCTCTCTCTCTCTCTCTCCCAACCAAACCGATCGCCTGGAATGACCAATTTCAGCACTCCAAACCCTGTTCACCCTTATGCTGAACAATTATTGAAAATGGCATCACATCTTTTGTCTCAGCAGCACTCTTTCTCTTCTTATCCTAATCTGTAAAGTATATTATTTCAATGTCATGTTTTCTCATAACTTTTGCTGTAAAGATGATTTTAAAATGTGTCATGAACTGTATATTTGTCGTTGAATGCTTCCTTTTTATTTCCCTGATGATTGTGATGTGACGAATTGTGGGCATATTCTTGTCCCAAAGTATAATCGGTAAGCGTGCTTTAAGAAGTGGCCACGCGCGAGTGTGTATATTTGTTATGGGATGGGGGTTGGTGAGGGATTAGGTCTGTGATCGATGTTAGAATGAGCATGAATTGAATGGAGCACCCACGACTTGCCGGACCAAGATGACTGTTCTTGGCTTTGTCATAGTAATTCGTACGGTTGCTCCTGCTGATACGACAGTTGTCAGTTTTTTTGTTTTTTGTTTGTTTGTTTGTTTGTTTGTTTGTTTTGTTGTTGTTGTTTGTTTGTTTGTTTGTTTTGTTGTTGTTGTTTTGACTGCTTTCGGGATTTTTTCTGTGTGTGTGTTTCTGTTGCTTACTTAACTGTAGACAGCTATTAGCCTTCATTGATCTTTAAACTTAAATAACTTCGCATATAATATACGTTCCATTTTCTATTGTATTTTTGATTACGTGTCTGTTAATTTTTTTGCCTCATTGTTGACTTGTTACTAAATTATTTGGTATTACAATATCCCTTGTTGGTATTTGGTATTACTTTTTTCTTGCAATTTATATTCCTGCTTTGCTATTGTGTCAAGATGTTGCGAACGAAAGAGTCTGGCCATCTGCAGATGCCTTAAGGTTGGATTTCTGAACATTAACAGTTTGATTAATAAGTTATGCGACGTGCCTCGTTTTTTTATATAATCATGGTAATTGTTTCCATTTATTTGGTTTTGCGGGAAACAAGATTAACACACCATATTTCTGACGCAGAATTAATTTTGCCTGGTTATAACTTTGTTCGAAATGACCTTCCAGACCAAGAGAAACAGGTTTTACTTTTTTTATGTTCACGAATCTATTAAATTTAATCGAGCCGCTTCGTTCGAAAAATATCATATAGAATCACTATGGATAGAGTTACAGTTTAAAACTTCCAAACCGACTCTCTTAGGCTTTATTTACAGAAACCCAGCAGAACATGCTGACTGGTTTAGATAACTTTACTCTAATGATGGAGGAGGCGTCTTACTCTCAACGAAATTATTTTACTGGGTGATTTTAACATTGATCTTTTGAAACCGAACAAATCCTGGATTCAAACCTACACTCTTTTAATCTGACACAGTTAATCGATAAGCAACACGAATCACTGCTACATTCCCAACTCTGATTGACCATGTTACACATCTTCTGTACGTACCATAATAGAAATATGTTCACCAGTTTTGGGATGCAGCGATCACTCCCCTGTCTGTTTTACTTGGTCTAAACGAGGCGTTAAAATCCCCCTAAATCATCACAAGTATATCACGTACAGAAACTTTCAGGCTTTAATAAAGACTTGTTCCTTACAGATCTGATGAATTCCTCACTTTCCTCTGTGTATCAGTTCACTAATCCCGATGAAGCCTTAGAAGTTTGGTATCACACTTTTCTCAATGTTTACAATAAGCACGCTCCATTAAAAACAATTCGTGTCAAAAGTACCCCTAAAAAGCCTTGGATTACAAGTGATATAGAAAAATCCATGGATTTAAGAGACTCACTTCTAGCATCAGGTAATCGTATTGAATTTATGAAACAAAGAAATCTTGTTAACTATTTAAAACGCTCAGCGAAAAAGAAATATTTTAAAGATCTTATTTACTCTAAAACAGACAACCGATCAGTTTGGAAGGCTATCAATCAGCTTAGCAATAAACATTCTAACGCTCGTGCTACAACACCGAAAGATGTATCAGCTGAAATGTTGAACACACACTTCTGCAATATTGCCAATTTCACCATAAAACAAACAGATCCTCACAAAACGATTTAGATGTTCTTCTGAATTTTTGTCAGTCCAAAAATATCACAACATTTCTAGATATTCCGTTGTTATGTGTACACGAAGTATATAATGCTCTTATTCACTTAAGCAAGTAGTACTACTGGCCTTGATGGCATTGACGGAAAGATTCTCAAACTGTCAGCCCCTGTAATTGCTGAAACACTTACGTATACGACAAAAAAAGCAGAAGAGCACACAAAACAAAGTGTGAAGTAACGACGATTTAATGCACGACACAAAACAGGACAAGAAATTTTCGGCAAAATGCCTTCCTCAGCGACAAACAAAAAAAAGGGTACAGACAAAAACATGCACAAAACTCCCCTTGTGAAGCCGAAGTGGTGAATGAAGTAGACAGAGGGACAGTGGAAGAGAGGGTGAGTAGAGTTCGAGGAATAGGGCACGAGGAAAAAGGGTAGAGTAAAGTGAGGAGGAGGAAAAAGAGAGAGGGAGAGAGAGAGAGAGAGAGAGAGAGAGAGAGAGAGGAGAGAGAGAGAGAGAGAGAGAGGGGGGGGGGGGGGGGGAGGGGGGAAAGAGAGGGGAGAGACAGAGAGAGAATGGAAGTAGAGGAAGGGTG
The DNA here is from genome assembly GCA_018398815.1 of Conus ventricosus. Classification (NCBI taxonomy): domain Eukaryota; kingdom Metazoa; phylum Mollusca; class Gastropoda; order Neogastropoda; family Conidae; genus Conus; species Conus ventricosus. The sequence continues at coordinate 108,918 of JAFLJL010016332.1, forward strand.
GAGAATAAGAGAGAGAAGAGGAGGGGAGGAGAGTGAGTGGAGGGTGAGGGTGTGATGGTATGTAGTGGGTGTGTTGCATATGAATGAAATGAACAAGAGAAAGCACAATAAGTAAGATACAATATACTCGAAAAGGCATTTTAAATGACAAGGGGGGGGGGGGGGGAGAAGGAGAGTGAGTGGAGGGGGAGGGTGTGATGGTATGTAGTGGGGTGTGTTGCATATGAATGAAATGAACAAGAGAAAGCACAATAAGTAAGATACAATATACTCGAAAAAGCATTTTAAATGACAAGGGGGGGGGGGGGGGGGGGGGGGGGGAGAAGGGGGTCAGCCGCCTAAAGCATCCGACCCAAGTCTGACCCAAGGGTAGGTTGCCCTACCCAAGCACCAAGGGGTGAGAGGGAAAACGGGAGAACCCGAGAAAAAACCCACTAGCCAGACGCAGCTAAGAGCTGCAAGGCTCACCCCCCACACACACACGAAACAAAAAAAAAAAAAAAAAACAAACCTTGCCCGCGGGCAAAACCACATACCACAACACACACACCACACACACACACACACACCACACACACACACACACACACACACGCACAAGTGCGCGCGCGCGCGCGAACAAACACGCACGCACACATATACACGCAATAAGTGCACACATTGGGGGGGGGGGGGGTAACAATGGGGAATAAATGGGTAACTGTGACGCGCTCTG
>JAFLJL010016332.1:117523-150023 GCA_018398815.1 Conus ventricosus
CACACCCCCAAACACACACACATCACACACACACCACAAAACCAACACACACACACACACACAACACGCAAACACACACACCAACACACCAAACACACACACACACACACACACACACACCACACACACACACACAACACCAACACACGCTCACTCACACACACTCATTCACTCACACACACACACACACACACACACACACACACACACACACACACACACACACACACGCACGCACGCACACACGCACGCACACACACACACACACACACATGCACACACGCACGCACGCACGCACGCACGCACGCACGCACGCACGCGCACGCACGCACGCACGCACGCACGCACGCACGCACGCACGCACACACACACACACCACACAACACACACGCATGCATGCATGAACGCATACACGCAAGTATTCACACACAAACGCAAGTATAGACATATAGAAAGGGATGGGTAGGGATTGTATGGTGTGAATGAGAGTTAATGGTGAGGGGAGTATGGTGGGGGAAATGAGAGAAAAGACATTTCAGGCTTCAGTTGAATGTAATGTGAGTTTATACAACAGTACCATTTGTATGTGAAAATCATAAAATGTGTTTTCCACTTCCTTATTGTAAGCAAAATATGCATTTAAAATGATGGATGTCACGAGTTTGTCACGAGGCCTATGACAATTGCCTATCTTGGCTGGTGGAATTATTCATTTATTCATTGTCGTTGTTGTTGTCGTGTATCCGTCCCTTAATGTGGCTTGTGGTGCGTTTGCACCTTAATGTCGTTCAGCTCAGGTTAGGTTTACTTTCTCTCTCTCTCTCTCTCTAATTCCACTGCCCGTGCAATTCATCCTGCAGGATCACGGGTGGCTGGTACCTTTCGCTTGAACTGGCTGTCTCTATCGGCCTCTCACCTGTCTTGTAACCTGCCGCACGTGCATCATTCCTCTTAGGCTTGAGGTATGCTCACTGTGACGTAGCGTGGCATGTTGGCTGCCATCGTTTGAGGAGGTTTTCTCTTCACTCGAGCGGAAGATGTCCCTGAGAGCGCCTGCTCTGTTTTTGGTTCTACACCACTTCGTCGAAGGTACGGTCGGTACCTTCATCCCTACAGTCGGCCTGTAGGGGAGGGACATCACATCACGTCATCTCTTTTCCGCATCTGCTCTGCTGTCCTCTCAACTGGACAGAGGGCAGAGAGTCGCTTGACCCGCCACTTGGGTCAACCACGGGTAGCTGTACCCTTCTCTTTCTCCTTCCCTTCCAGTTCCTTCCTTCTCTCCTCCCGGGGGCTCCACCCGATGCTTGCGCTGTTGGGGCCGCGCACTGGTTGAGGAGCACGTGGACTTGACTGGATGGTCCTGGCCCTGTGCGGGACTGTCCGCGACAACGCCCTGTCCCACGGGAGCCATTCTCCACCGTCCACGGACCTCCTGCAGTGCACGTGACCGGGTGTGGGTAACTCTGTGTCGTGCCATTTTGGGGGTGCGCGTGTGTCAAGGGTGTCGGCCTTGAAACTCTATTCAGGAACAGACCCGGTTTGGGGGCGCCTGAGTCGACCCGGTGCTCTCGAAGGACTTTGGAGAGACAGAGTGTGGGGGAACCACATGAAGCAAGGAAAGGAATGACTGTTGGAAGAATGATTATTTATGATTATGTTATGGTGTGTGCGGGGGAATGATTATTTATGATTGTGCATGTTGTGTGTGTCGGAATGCTTGTTTGGGACTATGTGCATGTTGTGTGTGTGAAATGCTTAATTGTGATTGTGCGTGTTGGGAATGCTTATTTGTGACTATGTGTGTGCTGGTGTGAATAAATGGTGTATTGTATTGTAATCTTTCTTGTGTGGTCTCTTGCGGGGCGTGTGAGGTCAGTCACTCCCTTCACTCCCACCTAGACCGATCCTGTCAGGGCAGACCTTCAGGGGTCGGTCGTGACATTTGTGGGGGCTCGTCCGGGATGTGAAGGGTTCTGGCTGTCTCTTTCTCGTTTCGTGGAGTGCCTGTCCAGTTCTGTCTGTTTTGTATATGTTTAGTCAGTTTGTCGTGTTTGTTTGTGGTGGTTGGCTGGGTGACTCTAGTGTGTAGGGAGTCTTCTTGTGGCCTGAAGGAACTTCCGGTGTGACTGGGGAGTCGAGTCGAGACGAAGGGGAATCGACCGCGTCCAGACCTCTTTCCGCCGGTGCCTCACGCAGTTACGGCCGTAAGACTTTCCTTTCTGTGCCACTCAGTCTGCCGTTCCTGTTTTGTATTTAACCAGTTTTCTCTACCGGGTTATTGAGTACAGGTGGGTGTATCAGACGTTAGTGTCATTTTTTTTTCTTTTCTCGGATTCCTTCTGCCATATTGTTTTTTTTGTCGGTGAGCCCCACCGCACTGTTGCTCGTGCTGTGGAGCGCGGTGTTGCCAGAGTGGGAGCAGCCTGGACATTTTTGTTTTTGTTTTTCCGGTGAGCCCCACCGCACTGTTGCTCGTGTTGTAGAGCGCGGTTGTTGCCAGAGTGGAGCAGCCGGACATTGCACGTTGACATTTTTTTTATTTTTTTTTATTTGCTAGTTTTTCAGTTAGTCACCAAGAGACGTGACATATCCGTGCGGTATCTGTTTTTCAAGTGGAATTGTCTTTCTCCTGTATTTGATAACCGTAGGATCTTAGTTGTCATGGCAACGTCCGGTGCTGGTGGTATAGCGACGCATGCGTCGAAGAAGAAGGGTCTTCAAATGTAGTCCCTACTATTAGTACCAGTACTTCGACAACAGTGACTTCCACTTATTCCCGTGCTGTAGCCGATAGTCCAGCGAGTACTTTCACTACCTCTTCGCTAGGGATCTTCCTGTTGAGACCCCGACTGGCACTTCCACTCGGAGGCGTCAGAGTATAGCGAAGCAACTGTGGGCTTCTGTGAGTCGCAGAAACCGAAACCCTCTCTTCTCCATGCTTCCCCTCGTAAGGAGTATGCCCTGGGAGACTTTCCTCATGGGAAAGTCGAGACCCAAGGGACGGGTCAAACGGTGCATCCTCCCGTGTCGTGGAGTGGTGAATCCTGCCCAGGACATCGCCTCCGTCCTTATGTTTCTGGAGCGGCAGTGTAGGGAAGAGGCTGCTAGGCAGGAAGCTCGGCGTAGGGAAGAGGCAAACGCTCCGTAGGGAAGAGCTAGATAGGATGGAGGCTCTGCGCAGAGAGGAGACTGACAGACAGGAAATACTGCGTAGGGAAGAGGCTATGCTGCGCAGAGAAGAGGCTGCCAGACAGGAAGCCCTCCGTCGGGAAGAGTTAGATCAGCGTAGGGAAGAGGCCTGCCAGACAGGAAGCTCTGCGTAGGGAAGAGATGGAACAACTTCTTTTCGCGGGCTCCCGCATCTGTAAGTCAGGGGGTTTAATCACCAGGCAAGTGATAGAGTTAGAGCCCCAAAATTAAAGCTTCCAGAGTTCAGACCTAGTGAGGACATTGATATGTTCTTAGAGCATTTTGACAAGGTAGCTACTTCATACCAATTGTCTGAGGAACAAAAGGCCATGCACCTTTTTTCTGGGTTATCAGGTACTGCAAGGAATGTGTGCTCACTCTAAATGAAGGCGCGCTTATGCAGACATGCAGTTGGCTCTGCGTAAGCGTTTCCACCTTACCACAGAGAGTACAGGAGGAAGTTCAGGTCCATGAAAAAGAAAAACGACGAGACCTTCTTTGCAGTTTTGGAGATTAGGCTGCGCAAACGCTAGGGTACTGGCGTCAGTTGGCAAGCTGGAGCTGGGGATCTGATTCTCATCGAACAGCTTACCAACACCGTGTCCCAGAGTTGAGGATCCGTATAGGCAGACAGCGCCTCGGGTTTTTCGCGGCCCTGCGATTCATACCGCTGAGGTGTTGCTGAAGCCCGTAGGGCTTATGGGCACCGCCCAGATAGGGGACAGGAAGCCCCCAAGGATTTGGTGGCAATAAGGCGCCGGACGACTGCTAGCGGGTCGAACAAGGCAGGCAGTTCATCGGGGACCTCAGCCCCCCGACTGGTGTTTTCTTTGTTGGTTCCTGGCCACATTAGGAAAGTTGTCCTAAAGCCCCCGGTAGTCATGGGGCTAAGTCCTTCCAGCGTCCTCGTGCCTCGGCAACGTGGGTTCCATCCCAGCTTCTGGGGGTACGGAGTGCCCAGTGTTTCTCTCTGTTGTTGGTTCTTCCTTGGTCGACACCATCAGGGATTCGGGAGCATCAACGATCTTTGTGGATAAGGATTTGGTTTCCCCTGAGGCTCGGCGGGCGCCAGTTCGAGGGTGTGGGGGGTTGGAGGCGGGTTTTACCTCCACCCGTCCTTCTGTACTCATTCCTATCTCCACCCCCTACTTCTGGGGCGAAGTATGGGCCATCGCGGTGGAGCGACTATGTTTTCCCCTTCTCATAGGGAATACTATCACCTTTGCGGACGGACGCAGTCAGTCCTTTGTCTACGGATTCTCCCCGTAAAGGTGTGGGGGAGTTACCACGCGCGCCAAAGTTTAAGAAGCGGAAACAGGAATTGCGTCCCGTTCTTCAGCCGATCTCTGACGAGGTTCTTGCTAGGCTGATCTGCTCCCATGGTCCGTCTGCGGGCCCGGGGACTTGGATGTCCAACGCCAACAAACTGGTGGATCGTCCCGCCAGTCGGCCCGACACGCCAAGGTGAGCTTTAAGCTCCACAGGGGATCCTCTTTAGGGTTTTCACTCAGGCAGATAGGGTGGGCCAAAGCAGCTAGTCTTTCCCCCAAAGCTTGAGAGAATCTGTTCTCCGGCACCCAAATGATTCACCCATGGCAGGCCATAGGGGGATCAAAGCGGACTCTCGAGCGGGTGAGACAAGACTTCTTCTGGCCCGGGGATGAATTCTAGGTTAGGCAGTACTCCCCGCAGTTGCGATGTCTGCCAACGGACAATGCCTAAGGGTCGCTTGAAGCGTGTTCCCAAAGGTCAGTGCCATGGTTGAGGAGCCATTCAGCAAGGTTGGTGTCGACCTGGGGACCCATTAATCCCCCATCCGATCGCGGTCACCGCTAAATTTTGGTAGTGGTTGACTACGCGACTCGATACCTCGGAGGTTGTCCCGCCTAGGACTATCGATGGCCTACTGGTTTCTGAGGCTCGCTGCAGATTTGGACCCCCACTGGCGTACCCAGGAAGAAGTACGGCCGGAAGTTTGTACTGGAGAGCGATCATCATCCTCTCCAGTGCCTGGACCGGATCCAGACAGTCGTCGTCGACTCATGGTTAGGCAGTGGAACTGCAGGTTCACTTTTCGCCATATCAAGGGTTCCAGCCCAATTTCGGATGCTGACTATCTCAGCCGAGCTCCGTAGTCAGCACATTGGGGAAGTCATCAGAGGGACAATTCCCTCAGCCAGGGTTTTGTCCCCTTTGGGTCTGTGTACCGGGGTGTAGTGACAGATGTTAACAGTAGTGAATCATCACCTGTCTCGGATTGCTACTTTTATTGTTGGAAGGTTTGCTTAGTTGTTTGACAAATGTTTGAATTATGTATTTCCCTGTGTAATTCTATCGTGGAACGGTTGTATTCGATTTATCGTACTCTGTCGATCGCAGAGTGTTGGGTTCGGTCCCATTATGTGATTTGCACATGCGTCAAGGTTCAAAGGAGCACTGTTTTCTCAGAGAAACAGATGCTTTTAGAGAGGGGGTTGTCACGAGTTTGTCCCGAGGCCTATGACAATTGGCCTATCTTGGCTGGTTGGGAATTATTCATTTATTCATTGTCGTGTTGTTGTCGTGTATCCCTCCCTTGCTTGTGGTGCGTTTGCACCTTAATTCGTTCAGCTCAGGTTAGGGTTTTCTTTTTCTCTTCTCTCTCTCTCTAATTCCACTGCCCTGCAATTCATCCTGCAGGATCACGGGTGGCTGGTACCTTTCGCTTGAACTGGCTGTCTCTAAACGGCCTCTCACCTGTCTTGTAACCTGCCGCACGTGCATCATTTCCTCTTAAGCTTGAGGTATGCTCACTGTGACGTAGCGTGGCATGTTGGCTGCCATCGTTGAGGGAGGTTTTCTCTTCACTCGAGCGGGAAAATGTCCCTTGAGAGCGCCTGCTCTGTTTTTGGGTTTACACCATTCGTCGAAGGTACGGTCGGTACCCTTTATCCCTACAGTCGGCCTGTAGGGGAGGGACATCACATCACGTCATCTCTTTTCCGCATCTGCTCTGCTGTCCTCTCAAATGGCAGAGGGCAAGAGTCGCTTGACCCGCCACTTGGGTCAACCACGGTAGCTGTTTCCCTTCTTTCTCCTTCCCTTCCCGTTCCTTCCTTCTCTCCTCCCGGGGGCCCACCCGATGCTTGCGCTGTTGAGGCCGCGCACTGGTTGAGGGCATGTGGACTTGGCTGGATGGTCCTGGCCCTGTGCGGGACTGTCCGCGACAACGCCCTGTCCCACGACCATTCTCCACCGTCCACGGACCTCCTGCAGTGCACGTGACCGGGTGTGGGTAACTCTGTGTCGTGCCATTTTGGGGTGCGCGTGTGTCAAGGGTGTCGGCCTTGAAACTCCATTCAGGAACAGACCCGGTTTGGGGGCGCCTGAGTCGACCCGGTGCTCTCGAAGGACTTTGGAGAGACAGAGGTGTGGGGGAACCACATGAAGCAAGGAAAGGAATGACTGTTGGAAATGATTATTTATGATTATGGTTATGGTGTGTGCGGGGGAAATGATTATTTATGATTGTGCATGTTGTGTGTGTCGGAATGCTTGTTTGGGACTATGTGCATGTTGTGTGTGTTGAAATGCTTAATTGTGATTGTGCGTGTTGTGTGTGTTGGAATGCTTATTTGTGACTATGTGTGTGCTGGTGTGAATAAATGGTGTATTGTATTGTAATATTTCTTGTGTGTTCTCTTGCGGGGCGTGTGAGGTCAGTCACTCCATTCACTCCCACCTAGACCGATCCTGTCAGGGCAGACCTTCAGGGGTCGGTCGTGACAATGGAGTTAGGGGAGGGGGTATTGTCGGGTATCTTTAGAGGCACCAGTGTGAGCTTGAACTCATTTCCGTTTGTTTTTTAAGGTCTTGACTGACCGCCCCATGTTTTTATTTCACATAAGCTCATTGCTGCCATTTCTTTCTTTAATTCTGGTAGGCTTTTGTTAGGATTTTAAAGCAGTGAGTGGGACTTCAGGTGAATTGGGAGTGAGAGATGATCAGTCTTAGAATATAAATGCTGTGCTTTGGGCTGTCATTTAGTGGGCCCTTGGTTTTTTATGCTGACAAAGGTTTTACCAATAAACCGAAAATTTGCAATATGCTTATTGGGTGTTGGTGGTTTTTACTGTTCAATTTATGCGCCGCAAGGAGCGCTTCTTGTGAGGAACTACCTCGTATCCAACATTGGATCCACTCAAAAGTGAGTTCTGCAAAGTACCAGATCTCCCCCGTCTTCGCCATTAAAGTCATCATGACCACTACCACGTATCACTCTGCATCCAGTATTACTGGATCTGGCGAGCCTTACCCCAGAAAGGAGATCAACCAGGGCCTACGTCTGACAGCCAAGCTACAGCGATATTTATCACATCAAGACTTTCTTAGCGAGTGTGTTAGGAACAAACTCATACCCAAGGGAATGAAGATTTCCTTTGGATTCACGGCGCTTCCACCTGACACTAACCTGACTGATAGAATCAAGAAAGTTTTGAACTCAGCAGAAACTTCCATTTTACGCATCTGCAAGGACTTTTACAAGGGGGCAGCAAAGAAATCCAACAGGAGCTGCAAAAGAACAACATACTCCATAACACACTTACTGATGAACTCTACTTGGATTTCCAAGCAACATGCCAGCGAAAAGAGAGCAGAATTAAACTCCAGTGTAAAGTCACAAAAAGAAGGAAACTGACAACACTGGTGAAATTGGCGGGTGAGGTTTCCAAACTTCCGATAAACTCTTCTCCACATAATGCCACTTCTACCAAGAAGAACAGACACTTCAGAAGGAAAATGAAGCCTGAGGTGGTCCCAGAACCATTCCAAGTGATCAACCTGTCTTCCTATACACTTACCAAGGAACAAACACAACTTCTTTCATATGGACCCAAGTTCTGTCCCACTCCCACCTCCTATGATGAAGTGCAATTATTTGACGACACCAAAGAGGGACTCCGCAAAATCCGATTGAAAGAATATTGGTACGATGAAAACGCTCCAGCTCAAAAGCCACACAAGTTGAAATTTTACAAAAAAAAATTTTTTTATGAACCACCGAAAGGACGAGACGAAGCCCTGGATGCCTACTGCTCTACATTCCTCTCCAAAGTAATGGCCTTCACACCCACTACCCCTGCACACCAGAATTTGGACAAAAAAAGCCGAAAAGGCCTGCAGCAACTGAAAAAATCTGGTAATGAAGAGAGAGATCCGAATTTCACCAGCAGACAAAGGGGGAGGGGTAGTTATTCAGGATTTTTGTAAATACAAGAAGGAAGCACTGTGGCAGCTAAACAACGGTGACCATTACGAGCGACAGAGGAAAGACCCCATTGTGGAAATAGCCAAGAAATCAAATGAATTTATGCAGAAGCTCCTAGACGATGGTGTCATAGACAGGAAAACATATGACTGGGGTCTGACAGACCTCACCAACGTACGAACAGGGGTATTCTATCATCTCCCCAAAGTACACAAAGATTTGGACAACCCTCCACGACGACCCATCGTGTCAGGAGTGGGTGGTCCCACAGAACGGCTTTCAAGGCTGGTGGATCACTGGCTACAGCCAGTAGTGCAACAACTACTATCCTACTTGAAGGACACGACCCATCTCCTTCAGACTATAAGAGAATGGAACAACTCCATGCCGTCATTGAATGATGAAACATTCATTGTAACAATTGATGTTGTGGGTCTGTACCCAGACATCCCTCATGAGGAAGTATCCACATCCCTTAGATACATTCTGAAAGACCCTGGATACCAGACGGACAATATCCCCAAACTTTCACTTTTAACACAGATTGTAGAACATATTTTACAAAACAACTACTTTGAATTTGATGGAGAGATGTTCAGACAAATCCATGGCACTGCAATGGGCACGCCAATGGCCCCGACTATAGCCAATATTTTCATGGGACATCTTGAGAGGCGTCTCCTGTCCAAATCTCCCTGGCGTTTAAGAAGCAACTGTTGGCGCAGATTCATAGACGATATTCTGATGCTCTGGGAAAACGGGGAGGAGAACCTACAACAATTCTTATGCTGGCTGAATGCTCAACATGATACCATCAAATTCACGAGCCATTATGGGAGAACCAATGTGCCTTACCTTGATGTGAACATGAGCATAAAACATGGACAGATCACTACAGACCTGAATATAAAGCCCACAGATGCAAACATGTACCTGCCGTTCCATTCCTGCCATCCTCGCCACTGTACGAGAGGAATCCCCTATGGACAGTGCCTGCGTATACACAGGATCTGTTCAGAGGAGGAAACTTTCCATCAACGTTGCAGTGACCTCAAGAAGAAGCTGCAGAGGCGAGGATACCCAGAGAAACTCATACAGGAGGCCATCACAAAGGCCACAGCTCTTCCAAGAGAACAAACCCTCCAATACAAAGTCAAGAAAAACAACGAGAGGGTTCCCTTCATAATAACCCACAACCCCTCTCATCCAGACATAGGAGGATGGCTCAAAGACAGGATGCCCGACCTTCATAGAAGCCGTAGAATGCAGAAAGCCATGCCGCAGCCACCAATGGTAGGGGAAAGAAACTGTAACAATCTTAGGACAATTCTGATGCCATCCAAGCCACCACAAGTCAGCACTCATAAACAAAATGACAGATCACCAGGAGTATACAAATGTACCGCCAGCAGATGTGTTCTTTGTCAGAAACATATTCAAGAGACATCTACATTCACAAGTGTTAGAACAGGGCAGAATTTCCACACCAGAGATGCTATGGGCTGCAAAAGCTCCAATCTAATTTACTTAGTGGACTGTGCTAGGTGTAAAGATGTTCAATATGTCGGAGAAACAAGCCAGACCCTTTCCAGGCGATTCCATGGCCACAGATCGAACATTAAAAAACAGACAACAAAACTCACAATATTAGAACCCAATCACAGAGTGTTGGTAGGACTGATTTAGCATGCAGGGAAACTTTAGTAGCCAAACAGTTTCAAAGCAGTGGACATAGTGAGGAGGATCTCCGTGTCACTCCTATTGAACTGATGAAAACACTGGATACCAGACAGAGAAGAACACGTGAACGATACTGGCCGCATAAGATTAGGACAAACTACCCCAATGGCCTCAATGTCTGGGACTAGCTGAATGTAGGGTACCACACTTCTTACTTACATGTAACAGACACACACACACACACACACACACACACACACACACACACACACACACACACACACAAGCCACACATACACACACACACACACACACACACACACACACACACACACACACACACACACACACACACACACACACACACACACCAGAGTCACTCACACACGCACACACATGCACACACATACACACACAAACGCTCACTCACGCACACTCATTCACTCTCACACACACACACACACACACACACACACACACACACACACACACACACACACACACACACACACACACACACACACACACACACACACACACACACACACACACATACATACACGCATGCATGCATGAACGCACACACGCAAGTATTCACACACAAACGCAAGTATAGACATATAGAAAGGGATGGGTAGGGTTTGTATGGTGGGAATGAGAGTTAATGGTGAGGGAGGATGGTGGGGGAAGTGAGAGATGAGACTTTTCAGGTTTCAGTTGAATGTAATGTGAGTTTATACAATAGTACATTTGTATGTGAAAATCATGAAATGTGTTTTCCACTACCTTATTGTAAGCAAAAGATGGATTTAAAAATGATGGAGTTAGGGGAGGGGGTATTGTCGGGTATCTTTAGAGGCACCAGTGTGAGCTTGAACTCATTTCCGTTTGTTTTTTAAGGTCTTGACTGACCGCCCCATGTTTTTATTTCACATAAGCTAATTGCTGCCATTTCTTTCTTTAATTCTGGTAGGCTTTTGTTAGGATTTTAGAGCAGTGAGTGGGATTTCAGGTGAATTGGGAGTGAGAGATGATCAGTCTTAGAATATAAATGCTGTGCTTTGGGCTGTCATTTAGTGGGCCCTTGGTTTTTTATGCTTGACAAAGGTTTTACCAATAAACCGAAAATTTGCAATATGCTTATTGGGTGTTGGTGGTTTTTACTGTTCAACACGCACACATGTACTCATATAAGACATACTTACTAAACAAAATAACATACATGTGCATTTCAAGTACAAAAACACTTTCTAAATAGTCAGGTACATACATAAGGCAAAGAGGGTGGTGGTGATTGGTGGTGGATTTATGGCGGAGTATGCAAGTACTGGCACATAAGATGGCTGAAATAATGGTGTTTGAAGGTTGATATGCATTGGCGTTGTTTGGTTGATTCAGGGAGCGAGTTCCATTGACAGGAACCTGAATATGTTAAACTGGATTTAAATAAGTCAATTCTAGGAACAGGGACATGAAGTTTGGGTAGAGTCCTTGAGGAATTTATTGAGAATCTGTGAACTAATGTTGAGGGTGCCTTCCCAGACACAATCTTGTGCATTATGATCCCTTTGTTGTATTCTAATCTCAGACTTAATGGGAGAACTTGAATCTTTTTATAGTCCGAGTCCAGAAGACAACTGCTTTTTAGGAGGACTAATTTGAGTGCTCGCTTGTTTAGGCTTAACAATGGTTTGAGAGTGTTAGCACTAGCACAGTCCCAAAGTGTAGATCCATAGTCTATGTATGATTGAATATGAGACTGGAAAAAGAGCTTGCGTGAATGCAGGTCGAGGAAGCATTTGATTTTGGAGAGTTGATAAACTTTCTGTGAAACATTTTTGCATAGTGAGGTTATGTGAGCTTGCCAACTCATAATGTTATCAATTGTTATTCCTAGCACTTTGAGACATGAAACCTGTTCAACGGGTTCATTTTTAAGATGTACAGGAGGAAACTTAAGAGTGAGATCCTGGTTGTGATAAGCATGGATTTAGTTTTTTGAGGGTGGAAGGAGAGAGAGAGAGAGGAGAGAGAGGAAGAGAGAGAGAGGAGAGAGAGAGAGAGAGAGAGAGATTTATACAGTGTGGCTTTCACATGCTCGTTGAACCCCACATTAACATTCTGGTATTGCTTCTTATTTCAGTGTTTTTCTAATAAAAAGCGGTGCAGCATTAGTCCAGAATGTTTAAATTTTGCCGATGAAGAAGGCTGTGTTGTTCTACATAACATGCTGAATTTATATATAATCAGATGGAGAGAAATGGATTCTAATGTATCTTATTACAATGATCATGATCAGCATCTCAACCCCCCTGCGCTGGTTCAGTTTGATACATCAATGTCTGGCAAGGTTTTCTTCGAACCCCTTCCATCCTCTACCAATGATGATGGCAGTAATGACTTCACAGTGTGTCCACAGACCCACTTCCAGTGTCCTGGTGATGGTTACTGTCTGCCTGTCTTTGTCCTCTGCAATGACATGAACGACTGTCCGGGTCATGAGGATGAGATGCACTGTGAGCAGTTGACATGTCCAGGGTTCTACCGGGCCGGGGTCCCATGTCTGTCTGCATCATGACCACGTGTGTGATGGATTCCCGCATTGTAAACAGCAGGATGATGAACGGTTCTGTAATCACGTGTGTCCCACGAACTGCACGTGCCAGGGTCTGTCTTTCACTGCAGCAGAAAGTTCAATACCGAGAAGTTTCCTGACGTGCGTTCTTTGGATGCCAGCGACAGTGGACTGAGGCCGGAACGTCTGTGGAACAATAGCATGTTGGTGTTTCTGGCTCTTCAACGCTGTGATCTCATCACCCTCTCCCTTCCCCCATTATCCAACTTGGTCATTTTAGATGTCAGTTACAACCTCCTCCCCACACTGACCACAGACATGTTGAAAGATGTGAATCATCTGAAGGTGCTGCTGCTGACAAGAAACCCTCTGACTGAAGTGTTTGTAGGCCACAGACTGTCAGAGTCACCAACCCCACACAAACTCCAGGCGGTCAACGTGGTCTCCTCACTGACCGTCCTCAACCTGTCACAGAGTGGCCTGCAGCGGGTGACTGGCAGTTTGCCCACACCACAGCTACAGACACTGGACGTAACAGGATGTGACCTGCACCACCTCCCCCCGTCACTGGCTCACCCCCTCTCCCTGTTACACTCTGTACAAACAGACCTGCCCACACTGTGTTGCCCTCAGAACTTGCCTGCAGACTTCCAACCCCCCAACTGCCACTCCCCTCCCCTCGCTTCTCCTCCTGTCACAATCTGCTGGGATCACCCGCTCTGCGTGCTGTGACTGCCATCCTGGCCGCTGTCACCTTGCTGGGCAATGGAGTAAACCTCTTCTTCTGCTGCGTGGAGATCGGCAGAAGAGGAGCAGGTGTGCTGTCTTTGTGTCTCAGTTGTCCATGTCCAACTTGCTGATGGGGGTGTATCTGTTGGCAGTAATGTGTGGCTGACCAGGTGAAACTGGGGGCAGTATCTGTGGGTAGACAGGTGGTGGAGGTACAGTCCCTGTGTTCTCTGTGCAGCTTTCTGTACCTGTTCTGTGTCCAGGTGTCTGCCTTGATCCTGGTGTGTCTGACAGTGGGTCACTGTGTTCACCTGGCCAGGCCAGACCTACAGGTGTGGGGCAGCAGGCAGGTGGCGACCTCCAGCGTCCTGTGTTGGGGGATGGGTGTCATTCTGTCACCACACTCCATCTCTTCCCCTGGACGTCACAGCATCAAAGCAGTCTGTGTGTCCCTCTCCCCTTGACCAGCACCCTGGGTGCCCATGACCATGGGTTACATGCTGTGGTCATACTGAACACACTGCTGATGGCAGTGACAGTGGCAGGTCAGGTGTACATCTACATCATCGTTCTTGCCAACCCCATCGTGTTTCTGATCAACTCTCAAAGATCACACCAGCTAGATTTTGCTCGCCGCACCATTTCCATCTCAGTGACTGACGCCTGTGGCTGGTTCCTGGTGGATGTTCTGGTGCCGCTGATGCCCACACTCAACGTCATGCCTGAGGACATCCGCTCTGCTGGGACAGCCTTTGTCTTGCCATTCATCTTGGCGATCAATCGCTCCTGTACGTGTTGAACGTGGCCTTGGAGCGACGCAGACACACCCAGCTACAGCGTGTGCTGCAACGGCTGGGAAACAAGGGTCAAGGACAGACGACAGGACAAAAAGGGACCAGTCTGAGGCCCACAAAAGTCACTGAACGGGAATGGAACGTTTTGATTAATGACGAAAATGTTGAGCATTTCAGTACTTGGGAAAGAAACATTTTAATTAATGAAAAATGAAACGTTTCAATTGATGTAAGTGATGTTGGGTGGTTGGGTGCTTTCTCTGATGTTCATCAGTCACACAGTCCAGTCCCATGGCCCGGGCTCCGTGATGTTGGGTGGTTGGGTGCTTTTTCTGATATTCATCAGTCAAACAGTCCAGTCCCATGGCCCGGGTTTTTAGCATCAACATGCACACAGGTCTCAGAATGGTTTTCTCAGAGTGCCCCGCCACATGTGATCGTTTGTTTAGAGAGAAAGAAAGGAAAAAAAGAAGAAAGAAAGATAGAAAAAAAGAAAGATAGAAAGAAAAAAGAAAGAAGGAAAGAGAAAAGAAAAGGGAGTCAAAACTGACAACATCAAAACTACTGTGATAATGTATGTGATGTATCTTCTTTCGAGTATTAATACAGTGTTGTATTGTGAGGCATTTCACTCTGCAGTTACACACTGCACAGTGCACTGTCATATCATGTCATCCTGTGGCATGTTTTGCTGTCCTGTCCTGCCGTTTGCAAGCTAATCATGTGCTGTCACACGACGGTCCCCATCCACACACTCACATGCACACAGAGACAGTCATGTGCCCCACGTGCAACAACACATTTGACTCCTTTCTTCTAATACAACAGTCTAGACTGCAATTTTAAAATTCTCCAGTGTCTAAGACAAATGTTCCTTTTCCTTCTATTCATGCCTCTCTTCGTTTGGGTGCGAGGGAGTTTTAATGTTTCCTCCTTTTTTCTTTTCACAGTATGGTATTTGAAAAGATGTAACAACACTAATAACTTTTTCCCCTTTGATAAAAATTGTTCAGACAGTTTTCGTAGAAATGTGTCTAGGTTCATACTGACCTCAATTTATCGCCCATTTTACAAACTTCTTTTCAGGTCATACAGACGACCAATTCGCCTCACATAAACAACAATCCATTCTGGGTTCCCAAACCCAAATTCTCTTTAAATGTTCCAATGGGGAAAAAATCCTCTTTATTTCCAATCACCAAAATGATACAATCTTTCCAAGAGGACAATCCTTCAATTACCAAAAGTGTACATCATTTCCAAGAGACCAGTCCTTTAATTACAATCATCTCATCAAATTTCCAATCATCCAATTCAAAATTTCTCTTGACAGCAGACATTCCTTCCCATGGAAAGAGTTCCTTAGGACCATGACTCTTGTCTCCACGGGACAATCCAAAGCCCGTAGCTCCAAAAGCATCTCAAGGGCTGCAAAGGGCTTGTTCAATGCTATCCCTCCAACGTATGGGATGCTGGACCCCCAAAGTCAAAGCACTCTGTTCGTAATCTACATTAATAACTTACTTGGAATATACTTGTGATGATCAATCACAGGATTCACATCTTATCTATCAGATGTGTGAACAGGGTAGACCTCATTCTGATCACGATCAAAACAAGAATAAACGATCGAAATTCGAGATAGCGATGAAAAGCCCATACCCACCCTAGGATCATATATGGGCCTACAGATAGATGAGAGTTCAACTCTCTCTGTCTCTCTCTCTGTCTCTGTCTCTGTCTCTGTCTCTGTCTCTGTCTCTCTCTCTCTCTCTCTCTCTCTCTCTCTCTCTCTGAAACATTGTTTGGATACTTATCGCTTTTCTTTCGTTTGGTTAAGCGGTAGAGTGAATTACGAGAAATTGTTTTTTACGTGAATTTAAACAACGCATGGTTGACTGTTATAGACAAAAATGGGATAGTAGAATATTTTAATAGTGATGCATATTCAACATGTCGTATCTTCAAATCCTTCCGGCAGCCTGAAAGATATTTAACTAAATTGACCATTTCTAAAGTGTTGGTGATATTTCAACTTGGTAATTAGTGATTTGAATGTCCATCAAAGATATACACCAATCTCTAAAACTGCCCATTCTATCGAAGACCAAATGTATTTTTTAATTGTTTGTCCATTGTGACGGACCGCATTTTATTTCGTCCGGTCCCAAATTTTGTGGACACGTTGACCAGAACAGGTAAACCTGTAAAACCGGTTGACCTGACTCCTACTGCGTTTTGTGTAAGTCAGGTCAATGAGGATTTCCCCTCAGTCTCCGCAGAGCTGCCGACCGAGCAATACTTCCTGAGAGCCGAAGAGAGACCGGAGGTGTGTCCTCGCTGGCAGTCTGGTTTGTTTTGATAACTGAATTGAAGTTAGGGTTTGGATTAATGAAGTTGTTCTTTTCCACAAGTGACTGGAAACTTTACAGCTCTTGGTAAGGCCCCAAAAAATTATTTGATTGCTCCCTTGGTATATCTTATGTTTTGACGAAAATAGGGTGACAGTAGGAAACTGTACTTAGTGAATGCGCGTCGAGAGGAGGATGAGGAGAATGGAGTGTGCAGGAAGAAGAAACTGATATATGTTTGGGGAAAAAAAAAAACGAAATCTGGTTAAATCACGTATTATTGAAGCTGTTGCTTATCTTTTTTCCTAGAGCATCATAATAATGTAGTGTTGGTGAGCTCTGGAAATGAGCAATAAAAGTCATTGTGCATAAATTGTCTGAAAATGTATCTGATTCTTGTTGTGGAAAGATGAAAGGGACGAACGGAAATCGTTCCTTGATATTGAATTAGACACATCTAGTGATGATGATGATGAACGGTTGTTGCTTTTGTTGTTGTTGTTTTATTTTTGATAAAAAGGGACGAACGGAAATCGTTCCCTTTAAATGTAATTGAACACGTCTAGTGATAATGTTATATGATAAAACCATTCTTTTCTCGGTAAAATGGGACAAACGGAATTCGTTCCTTTGTGTTTTAATAATTGCATTCTTGGAGCTTTGAAAAGGGTTCCATGTGGGAATCCTTTCTTTAATGTAAACGGTCATGGTGTTAATCAAAGAACATTTTCTATCGTAATACACCACTGTATTGAAACTTTGTAGATTCTGTAATGGGTATTTTTCCCAAGTTCCAGTGAAATATATTATGTGAAGCCTGACTGTTAGTTACGAACAAGAACGATGAATGTGTTGGAAGTAGGCTAGATAATCAAGGTAGCTATCAGTTCCCCCAGGTGTCGGTGAAGCCCCGTGTCCGACCTGGAACTGATTGCCGTCCGGGTGTGGGGTTCAGCCCGTGCCCAGCTGTTATCTCCATCCTGAGGGATGTGGAGAGACTGACCGTAGGTCAGTAAAACATCGTGTGTGCACTGCCAACCAGGTGTGGGTGCAGTACGAGCCTAGCCGCCCTCTCTGCCCCGTCAGGGGGCGTTGAGAGGCTGTCCGTGAGGTCAGCCATGAGCTGCATGTCAAAGAGCTTCAAAGTTCGTCGGGTAGACGACTTGTATGCTTCTGTTGTGTGTGAGTTCCTGAAGAGGACTCCACGAACTGTTCTCGTGAGTGACTTTGACCTGTGTGTGAACTGTGCGTCTAGGGCAGGATGCGGCCAAGTGCATAGACTGTCCGTGAAGAACACTGCTGTGGGGTGCCAGCCTTGCCTGCTGTGGGAAAAGAATTGTGTTGTGAGTCTGTAGTACCTAAATAAGAATATGGGTTTCTTGATTCTGGATTCGACATTAGAAAAGTAGTTAGACTCAGAATCAAAAACTTACTTTGAGAATATTTCGACAGGGTCGCCCTGTCTTCCTCGGCTCACTGTTGTTGTTGTGGCAGCAAGGCCTGGTGAGACGACTGTTGTGTGGGTGAACAGTTGTGTCAGGATCTGACTGAAGGTCCCAATACTTTATCAGGTCCAATACTTGTGTCAGGTCCCAATACTTGTGTCAGGTCTCAATACTTGTGTCAGGTCCCAATACTTGTGTCAGGTCCCAATTCTTGCTACCGAAATATGAATACAACAAGAAAGTACAGACCCTTCCCAGTGGTACAGACACCTGTGAACAAGAAAGTACAGACCCTTCCCAGTGGTACAGACACCTGTGAAAAAACTCAAGACTGAGACCCCACGAAGAAAGTGAAAAAACAACTGATCAATCTGGTAAAGAAACGGAAGAAAGAAGATTCTATCTCCCCTAGTCCTTACCAACGACTTTACTCCACTTCTGGATCCACGCCTATGATGTATGGATTATCCAAGATACACAAGAAGGACCCCCCCCCCCTCCACCCCATTGCGTCCAGCTGTTGGCAGTGTCATATACAATGCCTCCAAATTCCTGACACAAGTATTGGGACCTTCAGTCGGGCAGACCGAGCACCACATAGTCAACAGCACAGACTTTGTAAGAAGATGGAAAACCAGCAACCGGCTCCAGGGGAGAAACTTGTCTCCTATGATGTATGTGCACATTTCACTAGCATCCTGTACCCAAGGCACTCCAAGTCATTCGGGAGAGATTGAGGATGACTACCACCTTCATCCCCGACGTGAACTCACTACAGAACAGGTGCTAGAACGGTTGGAGCTGTGCCTCACTAGCACCTACTTCTCGTTCAATCATGTGTTCTACCAGCAGAAACAAGGCGCTGCCATGGGTTCACCAGTATGTCCAGTGGTAGCCAACCTGTACATGGAAACATTTTGAAAAAGAAGCCCTTGAGACAACTGCCAACCCTCCCAGCATGCATTACCGCTATGTGGATGACGCCATGACCCGCATACAGGAGACAGAGGTTGACAGCTTCACCACTCACCTGAATTCCATCGATGACAGTAAACAATTCACATCGGAAACTGAATCAGAAGGAAGATCCCCTTTCTGGACACTCTCATCACCCGAACCCAAGACGACAGGTGGAGACCAGTGCCTATAGGAAACCCACCCACACTGACCAATATCTGAACTTTCACTCCAACCACCCCCCCCCCAGCACAAGAGATCTGTTGTCAACACCCTCATGCACAGAGCCTCTGTACTGTGTTCCACTAAGGAGTAAGAGCTGAAAGAAGAACACATCAAGACTGCCCTTTCCGCTACTGGATACCCTGCATGGATGTGGGAACAACCCTCGAGTTCCCTTCTCTTTCTACAGAACGAACAGTGTGAAAGTGGGGATCCCTTACATTAAAGGAGTTTCAGAGCGTCTAGCCAGGACCTTCCAACAACATGGGGTGCAAAGTGTTCCAGAAACCCACCAACTCTCTACGCCAGCAACTGACCCATGTCAAAGGCAAAACGGACCCCCCCCCCCCCAAAAAAAAAAAAAAAAAAAAAGCAGTGTGGTGTAGTGTACCAGGTAGGGTGTCAAGACTGCCAATACCTACATTGGCGAGACAGCAAGACCACTCACCACCCGTCTACAGGAACACCCAAACCAATTACTTTGCCATACACGAACACCTACAAGCCACAGGTCAGTTTCAGCCCCCAAGAAACCAAGATCTTATCTACAGAGCCCTTCCTCACAAAACGAAAAGTTAAGAAGCCATCGAAATCAAGACCAACGCCCCAGCCTGAACAGAGATCAAGGTTTTGAACTCCCCCCCCCCCCCCCCCCCACCATCTTCAATCAGATCCTGACTGACAAACTGTTCACCCACACAACAGTCGCCCCACCAGGCCTCACTGCCACAACAGCAACAGTGAGCTGAAGAAGACAGGGCGACCTGTCGAAATATTCTCACAGTAAGTTTTGATTCTAACTACTTTCTGTAGAACCTAGTTTTGTTGCACACACTTTGAACGTGGCGTAAGCCAATTCATATATTTATTATCCTTATTATGTATTATGCACTTGTTTTCTCATGTGATGGTTCAGGCAGCAAAAGAAAAAAAAAGTAGAAACTTAACTTGTTTGCCTGGTTGTCTATGTTCATGTGGTGTGGGTGAGTGTAGAGAAAAGTCGTACACGCATCTAAACGTCTTCAGTTGAGAGTATGACAGCAAAACACACACACTGCACACCATCCGTGACATTTGGTAACCCCGCCTCGTAACATCTGGTGAGTTCCTAGTCTATCTTTTCTCTTGCCAGCAAATTCAAAAATTATGTTAGTGGTAAGATTTGTTTTTCTGCCCCCGCAGTTGCCCTAGTTAATAAGGATAGGTCACGTTCATAGATTTTCCATTTGAGCAATTGAGCTGTTTTGTGTTGTTTTGTTGTATGACTGTTTGTGTCCAATTTCTTCCCGTCTCCAGCGTAATAGGGTATCTCCTTTTGTAAAGTTTCTGGAGATACAAGGGCCTAGTTCTTCCTTCCATTTGGGGCTTTTGTTTTATTATGCCCTTCGGTTATCTCTCTGTGGTTACTTCTGTTTCTTTCTTTACGTAGATATTGTGTTTTTCTCAGCATTCTTTGGTTTCATTACCTTCGGTGATCTCTCTCTGATCACTTCTGTTTCTTTCTTTCGTAGATATTGTGTTGGTTCTTTGGTTTCATTACCTTCGGTGATCTCTCTCTGATCACTTCTGTTTCTTTCTTTACGTAGTATTGTGTTGGTTTCATTACCTTCGGTCATCTCTCTCTGATCACTTCTGTTTCTTTCTTTACGTAGATATTGTGTTGGTTCTTCAGCATTCTTAGGATTCCTTCTCTTGAATGACTGAGTGTGCAAATGGCTGCTTCGAACCATTAACAAAAAATGTTGGTTATTTTGAATGCTTATTGTTTGAAAAGAAAAAGAACACAAATTTGATTGTATTTCGTTTCTATTGTCATGCCCTTGCTTGATTTATGCTTGTGTTTATTGTTTAGAAGTGCAGGGTTAGCTTTTATTTATCATCTCTGTGTTCCCCACCCTTTGAAACAACTCACTGCCACCTCTCGTTCCTACGGTCTCAGGAGCTGGATGCAAGTGTTGCAGGGACTAGTCCATCCACCTCTGTAGGTTCAATATCTTGATAATCTCCCTTTCTCTTCCCACACCAGTGTCTGGTGTCTCGATCTCCTGTTGGTGGAGGGCAGGGGAGAGGAGCCGTCACCAGGTGATGTTGTTGTCCCTTCAAGGGTTTTGCTGACCGTTTGCCATTGATTGTCCATTGCGTTTTCTTTCTCCAAAATCCCTGAATTCCTGTTTCACTGTTTATTCTTATGTTTTTGTTGCTTGGGTTTGAACAATAAAATTTAGTATTTTTAAAAAATGATTGTCGTTAGTGTTTCTTTGGAAAAAAAGCTGAAGAATTAAGTAGTGGGGAAAACAAGTGTAGGTTAACAATTCTTCCATCATTATAGTAATGACTTGGCAAGGATTTGAGATTTTAATTTTTTTTAACCGGGGGGGGGGGGGGGGGTTAAAGATGAAGAAAATGGGAAAATTTATATTTTAGATATAAAAACCTTTCACTAGCTGCATGAGGGAACCATCGCAATCCTTCCTGAAGGCATATCTATATGCATTTCCTGCTCCTAGGCCTTTTGTCCGCTGGATTGGACTCATCAGGGAGACACGGCTGATTGTCTGTGCTCTTGGCGTCAAATACAGACACACCACAGTCCGTAATTCTGCGGTGTTCTCAACACCCAAAAGGTTCAAAACATAATCCATCAGCAGCCCCAAAGCAGCCAGCGAAATGTAATACATAAAACAAAACGAAAGCGTGGAGAGGAACAAAGTTGCTGAAAAAAATAAAATCATTATGAAAACAGTACAAAATGGTGTAGGGGGCAATCTTTGAGCCTATGCTTAAGGATCCATTTATCGCTCTCTCTCTCTCTCTCTCTCTCTC
This sequence comes from Conus ventricosus, assembly GCA_018398815.1. Taxonomy (NCBI): domain Eukaryota; kingdom Metazoa; phylum Mollusca; class Gastropoda; order Neogastropoda; family Conidae; genus Conus; species Conus ventricosus. The sequence goes on from JAFLJL010016332.1 coordinate 139,540, forward strand.
TCTCTCTCCTCTCTCTCTCTCTCTCTTCTCTCTCTCTCTCTCTCTCTCTATATAAAATATATATAATATATATATATAAAACAAGTTAAAAGAGGAGTCTTAAAACTATCTACAAATTTGTTTCAAGCGTGTTGCGCTGTCATCAGGATGGCTTTTGGTTTGCCCACCGCCGATGTTATATAGCGTGTGGGCTCCCGTTTGCGGTTGTTTGCACGTGCGGGTTGGCTGCACGTGTTTTTTTGGGCTTTCAGGTTTTTGTTTTGGGTGTGTTCACTAACAACGATTTCCATTTATGCCTGCAGTTGTTTACTATTTCTGTTTTGGTGTTTAAAGTTGCTAAGTATGGTTTGCATAGTATTAACCATTTTTCAGTTAAACATAGGTTGCACCTTTTTGAAACATTGCTGTATGGTGATGCTCTTTTTATGATTTTCCAGGATATGTTGTAGCTTTTGTTTGCGTCTTTAAGTTTCCAAATATATTTGCTCAGTTCTGTTTGGTTTTTATATTTTTCTTTATTAAATGACTGTTTGTGGTTTGTATATCTGGTTTTGAAGTGGTTTTCAGTGATCCCTATGTATGTTTCTTTTTCATTTTCTGATGTCACAGTAGCCTGGTATACAATGTTGTTGTGAAGACATTTATTGTTTAGAGGGCACTGCTCCTTTCTGGTGCAATTGCAAGATTTCCTTTCTTCACCTTCTTTGCTGTGTTGATTTTCATTTTGTTGGATGCGTCAATTAGGTTTTTTAGGTTGGGCATACATGAGTACGATAGTTTGACAGTGTTTTTGTTAAATATTTTGGACAGTTTGTGTTCTTTTGGGAATGAAGTTGTTAGGATTTTGAAGAATTCTTTCCCTATGTTTGTTTTGAGTTTCCCGTCGTATGGGGGGTTATACCATATGATTTTTCTTTTCCTATTTTTCTTGCTTTTGTTTGTGTTGTTGTCTGGGTTGTATTCTAATTTGTAATTGTATCCACTTGTTTGTAGTGCCTCCTGGTATTCTACTGCTGCATTGTTGAACACTCTCTCATTGCATGACAGGTTTGATAGTCTCTTGTTTATGCCATGGGGTATGGTCTTTAATACAGATGGTGGATGGTTACTTTTGGTGTGTACATAAAGAGGTGTATCGTTGGGTTTCTTGTATGGTTTATATATGTGATTGTTGAGATCCAGTGTTATGTCTAAGTAATTCACTACCTTTTTGTTTGCTTCAATGGTAATCTTCAAGTTGTGGTTTTGGAAGATTTTGCATAGTTCTTTCTTCTTATTTTCGATGGTTCTTGGGTTGTTGGTCAGTGCAGCAAGGCCATCGTCTCTGTATAGTCCGACTTGTGTTCCGAGTTTTTTCTTGATGTTGGACAGCATGAATAGTCCGACCAGTTCACATGTTTCTGCACCGTCATATGATCCCATGGTCACGTCGAATGTTGAGTTTCTGTTGGTTTTCCTGATCCAGGTTTCATTTTTGCTGTGTAGTAATGTTTTCTTGGTGTGGAGAATGATTTCCATTTCTGACCCTGTTATGTCTGTGTTGTTACTGGCAAACTTCAGGGCTTTGGTGAGTAGTTCCTCATCTATAGATGGGTAGAAGTCTACTATGTCAAATGTGATGAATACTGTATTACTTTGTTTATTGAGTTTTTTTAACCATTGGATAACTTCGTATGTGTTCTTCCAGAGGTTGTATTCAGAGTTTGATTTTACGTTCTTTATTATTTTTTCCAGAATTTTCTTGCTTATTTTGCCTGATTCAGATTTGGATGGGTTTATTAGTCTACATGTTGGGTTGTTATGAAAATTGGGCTTGTGGTCTTTGAGTGTTATGAAAGCTTCTTTTGTGCTGTCGCTTCTGTCCTGTCACTTAGGTCTATGCGCTCTGCAAGTTCTTTTCTTTAGTGCGAATACTGTCATAAATAAGAAGAAAGAACTATGCAAAATCTTCCAAAACCACAACTTAAAGATTACCATTGAAGCAAACAAAAAGGTAGTGAATTACTTAGACATAACACTGGATCTCAACAATCACATATATAAACCATACAAGAAACCCAACGATACACCTCTTTATGTACACACCAAAAGTAACCATCCACCATCTGTATTAAAGACCATACCCCATGGCATAAACAAGAGACTATCAAACCTGTCATGCAATGAGAGAGTGTTCAACAATGCAGCAGTAGAATACCAGGAGGCACTACAAACAAGTGGATACAATTACAAATTAGAATACAACCCAGACAACAACACAAACAAAAGCAAGAAAAATAGGAAAAGAAAAATCATATGGTATAACCCCCCATACGACGGGAAACTCAAAACAAACATAGGGAAAGAATTCTTCAAAATCCTAACAACTTCATTCCCAAAAGAACACAAACTGTCCAAAATATTTAACAAAAACACTGTCAAACTATCGTACTCATGTATGCCCAACCTAAAAAACCTAATTGACGCATCCAACAAAATGAAAATCAACACAGCAAAGAAGGGTGAAGAAAGGAAATCTTGCAATTGCACCAGAAAGGAGCAGTGCCCACTAAACAATAAATGTCTTCACAACAACATTGTATACCAGGCTACTGTGACATCAGAAAATGAAAAAGAAACATACATAGGGATCACTGAAAACCACTTCAAAACCAGATATACAAACCACAAACAGTCATTTAATAAAGAAAAATATAAAAACCAAACAGAACTGAGCAAATATATTTGGAAACTTAAAGACGCAAACAAAAGCTACAACATATCCTGGAAAATCATAAAAAGAGCATCACCATACAGCAATGTTTCAAAAAGGTGCAACCTATGTTTAACTGAAAAATGGTTAATACTATGCAAACCATACTTAGCAACTTTAAACACCAAAACAGAAATAGTAAACAACTGCAGGCATAAATGGAAATCGTTGTTAGTGAACACACCCAAAACAAAAACCTGAAAGCCCCAAAAAACACGTGCAGCCAACCCGCACGTGCAAACAACCGCAAACGGAAGCCCACACGCTATATAACATCGGCGGTGGGCAAACCAAAAGCCATCCTGATGACAGCGCAACACGCTTGAAACAAATTTGTAGATAGTTTTAAGACTCCTCTTTTAACTTGTTTTAATGTTGCTCCCCAAGGGGTTGAGCACTCAAAAAATTATTTTAGGCATTTTAAATTTACTGATCTCTCTCTCTCTCTCTCTCTCTCTCTCTCTCTCTCTCTCTCTCTCTATATATATATATATAGTGTAGTGGACAGTGGTTTGAAACCTTTTTGCTTGTGATAGCAATTATTTGTATTTGGTCCACTAGTGTTTGTGTCCGGTTGGACAGGATATTATTTCATATTTTCATTATGGCACAGGAGGCTAAGGAAGAAAGTCCTGTTGTGTCCTCTGTGAACGAGGACAAAGTTTTCGCTAAAAAAATTACAACGAGGTAAGGTATGTGGTCTGGAGGGAGAGTCTGTTGGCTTATGTGAAAGCGGGGACACCCGTTATTTTCCGTCTTCCAGTCCATTCCAGATCGGTCTTATCCAGTCAGGAGGTAGTCTCATCACAACTGCCATCAACTGGCATTCCCAGCGCTTGAATTATTTAGAAGCATTCTCCCTTGAAGAGGGGTTCCTGGGATACAACGCACTTTGGACGCCGTGGATTGTGAGATCCCAAAGTAGTCAGTCTGAACCTGAGTGGGACCACCGAGTATTGGACGCCGTGGATTGTGAATCCCAAAGTAGTCAGTCTGAACCTGAGTGGGACCACCGAGTATGGTGCGAAGCGGGACTGAATGTAGAGAATGTGTAGAGAATGTGCAGAGATTGAGAGGCCTTGGCCATTGCATAGACAGAGAATGTGTAGAGAATGTGTAGAGATTGAGATGCCTTGGCCATTGCATAGACAAGAGGCCTTTCTTACTGTCTCATCTTCCCGCAGTTGTTGCGGCTTGTCTCTGGCGCCAGTCTTCATGACTTCCCTATATACACCTACAAGCAGCGCTACCTGATTGCCATTCTAGCACTGGCTGTCTACAAGGAGATATCATTGTCACATCATGTCTCTGGCGCCAGTCTTCATGACTTCCCTATATACACCTACAAGCAGCGCTACCTGATTGCCATTCTAGCACTGGCTGTCTACAAGGAGATATCATTGTCACATCATGTCTCTGGCGCCAGTCTTCATGACTTCCCTATATACAACACAAGCAGCGCTACCTGATTGCAATTCTAGCACTGGCTGTCTACAAGGAGATATCATTGTCACATCACCGAGAAGCAGCCTGCCAGAGAAGACATTGCTACGCGTCGTGTCTTAATATGTTTCCCTGTATTTTCCTCTCTCTCTCTCTCTCTCTCTCTCTCTCTCTCTCTCTCTCTCTCTCTCTCTCCTCTCCTCTCTCTCTCCTCTCTCTCTCTCACACACTTACACACACACACGCACACACACACACACACACACACACACACACACACACACACACACACACACACACACACACGTACGCACGCACACGCACACACACACACACACACCACACACACACACACACACACACACACACACACATACACACACACACACCACACACACACACACACACACACACACACACACACACACACACGTGTACACACGCACGCACACACACACACTCCTTCCTGCCCCATCCCCACCTCTCCTCAACAGTGTGTTTCTTGTTTTTACTTTTTTTCCAAGTGTGTAACAACCCTTATGAAAGCTTTGTCGCTCTAGATAACCTCAGCGAGACATCTTGGCAATGAACACTGAAGACCTGGGTGGCTGAAAACAGGCAGTGTCTGGCATCTCTAGCACGTGACAGCAATGAACACTGAAGACCTGACTGGCTGAAAACAGGCAATGTCTGGCATCTCTAGCACGTGACAGCAATGAACACTGAAGACCTGACTGGCTGAAAACAGGCTATGTCTGGCATCTCTAGCACGTGACATCAATGAACACTGAAGACCTGACTGGCTGAAAACAGGCAATGTCTGGCATCTCTAGCACTGGACAGCAATGAACACTGAAGACCTGACTGGCTGAAAGCAGGCAATGTATGGCATCTCAAGCACGTGACAGCAATGAACACTGAAGACCTGACTGGCTGAAAACAGGCAATGTCTGGCATCTCTAGCATTGGGCAGCAATGAACACTGAAGACCTGGCTGGCTGCACAATGATGTCTGGGCTCTATAATCTGACCTGATTGTTTGGGATACACACAAACACGATTTGTTTGGGAGTATTGGGGAAACATTCAGTTTCTACCACGATCAAGGAGATTATGTTGAAATAACATCTGGAGGTCTGAGGTCATGTTTGGAAACGCATTCTGTGGCTCATGTGTCTGTCTATCAGTAACATTACTCAGAAATGTTGAATGTGGCCCACGAGTTAATTCAGAATAATTGTGCGCCGATTTGAAACACGTAACGGGGCATTGTGATTGATATTGTAAGAAAGTGCGTCTTGTGACATTTGTTTGGTCAATTAATAAAGAAAACAAATATGCATGGAATGTAAGAGAAACAAAAATCAAAGGTTTTTCAATGTAATGATATTTAACAATGCACAAAATTTGGTCCGGATCAAGATGCCATACCCAATGGAGGAGGGGGGGGGGGAGCAGGAGAAGAGGAAGGAGAAAGAGGTTGGAATGTGGGAATCGAGAAGGGGGGGGGGATTCTATTCACACTTTTGCCGCACAAAAACAACTTGCACCTGAATCACGAACAATCAGCATGAAGTAAACAAGTCAAGGGTACGATTCTGTTTTGCTCTGTTTTGGGACGATGAAATCACAGCCTGGTCCGGTTTTATTGAATATGAGAGGATGTCCATCTCGGGGAAGGTCCGAAATCCCTGACTCGCCGACCAGTTTGGATATTTTTGTTTGTTTACGTGAGATACATACCTTAGAGGAAGACGACCCGTGCTGAATGACGATGTTTGGCTTTTGCCTGAGCATCCCTTCTGGAGTGAGACAAAGAGAGAGAGAGAGAGAGAGAGAGAGAGAGAGAGAGAGAGAGAGAGAGAGAGAGACAGACAGACAGAGAGAGAGAGGCAGAGAGAGACAGAGAGAAAGAGACAGACAGACAGACGAACAGACAACAGACAGGTAGACAGGTAGAGGAGAGAGATTGAGAAAGAGAGATATAGACATACAACAGACAGACACAGAGAGTCAGACAGACTGACAGATAAACAGACAGACAGACAGGCAGACAGACAAACACACACACACACACACACACGCACACACACAGAGAGAGAGAGAGAGAGAGAGAGAGAGAGAGAGAGAGAGAGAGAGAGAGAGAGAGAGAGAGAGAGAGAGAGAGATGTCCAGTATCGTGAAATAAGGGAAAGAAGATTAAGTTGTGACATTTACATTTCAACGAGTTCTTCGACAGCTTCACGCCGTCGTCTTAGTCTTAGCTTCACCGCTAGTATTGTCCGTCTTGATCAAGTCATGACACCAACTCATTTGTTCATAGCATGCCCTTCCTCCCGTCCTCCCCTTATCCCACCCCACTGTATGGTGTGTCTTTTGGAAGTCTGTACCAAACCCTGGTCACTTCCAGGCCATAGAGATCACCTCAGAAGATGTCTTTGCAACAAACATGTTTGTGGATGTTCTGTCAAACAGTCGACATCTAGTTCATGAAGCACTGGGTGTTTTGACACGGAAGACTGGAGACCAGATTGGCAAGTGACTGGACTGCATGTCCTGACCTGACCATTGGAGATACACACACACACACACACACACACACACACACACACACACACACACACACACACACACACACACACACACGATGTGTGATTGGACTGCATGTCCTGACCTGACCATTGGAGATACACACACACACACACACACACACACACACACACACACCACACACACACAACACACACACACACACCACACACACACACACGATGTGTGACTAGACTGCATGTCCTGACCTGACCATTGGAGATACACACACACCACACACACACACACACACACACACACACACACACACACGATGTGTGACTGGACTGCATGTCCTGACCTGACCATTGGAGATACACACACAACCCACACACGATGTGTGACTGGACTGCATGTCCTGACCTGACCATTGGAGACACACACACACGATGTGTGATTGGACTGCATGTCCTGACCTGACCATTGGAGATACACACATACACGATGTGTGATTAGACTGCATGTCCTGACCTGACCATTGGAGATACACACACACACACACGATGTGTTGCACAGTGGTTGTGAAGCATTCGCTTTCTACCATCATTCAAGAGGTTATGTTTTTTAAACACCATCTATTGATTCGTGCGTCTGTCGGTAAAATTACGGCGGAAAAAAGGGAATCAAAATCAGATCCACAAACGAGCCCGTTAAAACAGTGTTGTGGATTCCGACTATAAGGTGAATGTAAGATATTTCCTCACTGTCGTTAATATCGTAATCAACAGCGTTTAAATCATGTTTTGTGCGCGCATGTATATGTGCTTACGTGGTGTGTGTGTGTGTGTGTGTGTGTGTGTGTGTGTGTGTGTGTGTGTGTGTGTGTGGTGTGGTGTGTGTGTCCCTCTGTGGTCAAAATGTATTCCACTCGCTCCAGACAAAACTACTGGGCCGATCTTTCTGAAAATTTGTAGGTATGTTCAATATGGGTCACGGATGATGCCCGATGTTTTTATTTTACCGTTATACCCGTTACTAGCGGCTATAATGGCCAATAACGGTTTTTATTCTTTATGGGATATCTCAGAAAGTACTTGGCCGATCTTTCTGAAAATGTGTAGGTATGTTCATTATGGGTCACGGATAATGGCCGATGTTTACCAGAATAGCCGTTGCTAACGGCTATAACGGCCCAAAACAGGTTTTCCTCTTTATGGTGTGTGTGTGTGTGTGTGTGTGTGTGTGTGTGTGTGTGTGTGTGTGTGTGTGTTTCCTGGATGATGTGCTGGAATTCTATAGGTGTCCCCCCTCCCACTCGTTCTCACCATACTATTGTTTAGTGTGTATCTCTTTAAGTGTGTGTAAGTATGTATGTTGTCCTTTTCGTGAAATATCAGAGAGAGAGAGAGAGAGAGAGAGAGAGAGAGAGAGAGAGAGAGAGAGAGAGAGAGAGAGGGTGAGAGAGAGACAGACAGACAGACAGACAGACAGAAAGAAAGAGAGAAAGACAGACACACAGGCACACAGACACTCACACGGAGTACAGATATATTAGAAAGTCTAGCATTGGAAAGACGTTTCAGTAGTGACATTTACCCTTTTTAATCTTCTTCGTTGGTTTTGAATCATCGTCCCAGTCCGCTCCATTTGCTTTTTTTTGTCCGTCTTTCCCGAGTGGTGGAACCACATCCGCTTTTCTTTTTAGGTTCAGGGACAGCAGCCGTTTCCCTCTTCCAGCCCATCTTATTGTTGCCTCATCCAATCAGAAGGCACCCTCGCCATAGCTCCCGTCAATTGCCATTTCCGGCCATCGATTTAGAAGTTGTCTCCCATGAAGACGTTCCCAGTGGAAGTGATGCACTGGCGCCGTAATGGATTGTGGGAGACGAACGCGATCAATGGGAAATAAAGTGAGACTCTGAAGTACCGTGCAGGACGGGGATGAATTCAGAGAATGGGTCGGGATTTGAATACCACGGCCACTGCATATTTCATTGCCATCTTCCAGACCCTCTCACAGGCACCAGTCTGGAGTCAGTCACCACCACTCGTCCACGTGCAGGAGCTAGTCTCATCCTACCTCAGTCCCATCACTGGAAATCCACACTGCTGTCACCATTGCGTCCACTTCAAGCAACACGTTGGAGGAGACACAGCACTGCTGTGTATCTCTATATAACTGGTTGACTGTTTACATTATTTTTGGTTGTTGTTCTATCATTTTGAGAGAGAGAGAGAGAGAGAGAGAGAGAGAGAGAGAGAGAGAGAGGAGAGACAGACAGAGAGACAGACAGACAGACAGACAGACAGACAGCAGACAGAGACAGAGGCAATGCTTATATGTTACCATGTTAGGCTCTTTGAACGTTTTGAAAACCTTACAGTATATGTGTGTACGCGATAATTTATATTAGACTTGCAAATGACTGTAACATTTTATTCAAAGCAGAACAGAAGTCCGTCAACTCTCTCATTTATGTTCCAATCACACAGTTTAGATCATGCAATCAATAATTCCCCCATCAGCATGTTCTTCCTCTTTTGAAACTGTCTTTCCTTTCCTGGTCCCAACCCCCAATATGCTCTCTGACACCCCCCCCCCCCCCCAAAAAAAAAAAAAAAAAAAAAAAAAAAAAATCCGATCCCACCGGTCAAATATTTTATTTTAAATGAAATATTTTTAACAGATGTTGCTCCCCAAGGGGTTGAGCACCTTCAGATTTTTTAAGGACACTTTTATATTGTTCACACACACACACACACACACACACACACACACACACACACACACACACACACACACACACACATATATATATATATATAGATCAGTAAATTTAGAATGCCTAAAATAATTTTTTGAGTGCTCAACCCCTTGGGGAGCAACATTAAAACAATATATATATATATACAAGAGAGAGAGAGAGGAGAGAGAGAGAGAGAGAGAGAGAGAGAGAGAGAGAGAGAGAGAGAGAGATGACTTCATTTCCGTCTTCCAGTGCATCGTCATCCAATCAGGGAACGCATAGGTCATGGTTACTGTCATCTTGGAATCTCAGCTCGAATTATTCAGAAGTTATCTCCCTTGTAGAGGCTCTCGCTGGAAGAGACGGACAGCGACCCTAATGGATGGTAGGAGATAAAGCAATCACTCTGGAATGGAGTGGAACTGTGGAGCGTGGTGCAGGGAAGGTTCTGTGATTCCAAGAAATTCCAACATCATGGTCAAGGCATCGACAACAGAGAGAGAGAGAGAGAGAGAGAGAGAGAGAGAGAGGAGAGAGAGAGAGAGAGAGAGAGAGAGAGAGAGAGAGACTGATTGATTGATTGATTGATCTTTAATACACAAGAATGGAGATTTTAGGCCAAAGCCTAGTCTTACAACCTGTCCTTGTCATACATACATTATTTCACCACATATCATTCATACTGACGACGCCTTGGCTTAAGGCTGTGTCAGACCAATTGACATAGGCCAGAACACCAAGGCTACATCAAAATGTTGTTATGCTCTGCATAGTTATGTGGGGATTGTCTTCAGTCGTGACAAGCTCCTAGCATAACATTATCAGTCTCCCAAATCCCCCGAAGTCGGAGTGTGGCTGCCCATGTGGCGGGGTAATCAAAAACGGTCACACACGTAATGTTCTCATCCCCAGCTGATGCATTTGTGCCATAGTGTTCAAATGCTTCGGCTGTTCGGATGATCCCTGGAGTCTTTTAGCCAGGTACGACAACAACAACAACAACAACAACATTC
>JAFLJL010016332.1:155023-169113 GCA_018398815.1 Conus ventricosus
GCAAGTAATTCCTCATCAATAGAGGGATAGAAATCCACTATGTCAAAAGTAATGAACACTGTATTTTTCTGTTTGTTCAATTCTTTAAACCATTGGATAACTTCATAACTATTTTTCCAGAGATTGTATTCGGTGTTTGTTTTTATGTCCTCTGTTGCTTTTTCCAGGATTTGTTTGCTAATTTTGTCTAATTCGGATTTTGATGGGTTTATTAGTCTACATGTAGGGTTGTTGTGGAAGTTAGGTTTGTGGTCTTTAAGGGTTATAAAAGCTTCTTTTATTGCTGTTGCTTCTATCCTATCACCTAAATCCATCTGGTGCACAAGTTCTTTTTTCTTTTTTGCAGATGTTGTCATAAGTAGTCTTATCAGCTTTTTTTAAATAGTTTTTCTGAATATTTTTGTTGAGGAGTTGAGAGTACTCATTAGGTTCCATTTTATAGAAATTGCTTGTCTTGTCAGCCTTTATGAATATGTTTTTGTCATTTTGGATTTGTTTTATGTTATTATTCAATCTTGTTTGGAAGTTATTATGTGGTTTTCTAAATTCAATATTAGCTATTAGTTTTTTCATGCTTTCTTCAAAAGGTTTCATTTCCTCTATTACAGGTGGAGATCTCCATAACTTAAACCCATAAGTTTTTTTTATCTTCCTTTTTAGCATCTGGATTCAAAAAGAAGAACGCTTTCCATCTCATATTGCGCACAAATATTTCAGTCTGCTCTATGAGTTTTTTTATGTATAGTTATGGATTAGAGTGGACTGCCCAAAGTTAATCTTCTCCATTTTAAATTTAGATTCTGCTAGGCCACAGTGCTCAACGTGAGGAGCAATCAATAATATATACACGCACACTCGGGCGCATACACATACGCTAGCACGCACTTACACACTCACACACAAGCACAAAATCATGATTGTGCGGTAAGCGCGCACGCGCGCGCGCGCGCGCGCGCGCGCGTGTGTGTGTGTGTGTGTGTGTGTGTGTGTGTGTGTCCGTGCGTGCGTGCGTGCGTGCGTGCATGCGTGCGTGCATGCCTGCCTGCCTGCCTGCCTGCCTACCTGCCTGCCTGCCTGCCTGCCTGCCTGCCTGCCTGCCTGCGTACGTGCCTGCCTGCCTGCCTGCTTAGCCTGGGTGCACGCGTGCGTGCGTGCGTGCCTGCGTGCCTGCCTGCCTGCCTGCCTGCCTGCCTGCCTGCCTGCCTGCCTGCCTGCGTGCGTGCGTGCGTGCGTGCGTGTGTGCGTGTGTGTGTGTGTGTGTGTGTGAAGAGGGGGGTAGGGTGGAGGATTTTGGTGTTGGAGAGATCAGGGGTGGAGCTTACCTTGTTGTTTACTTATTTATTTATGTGTTTATGTACTCCTTTAGAGAACAGTAAAATGTGTGTTCTGGCTCAACCGCTCTAAACCAGTTTCGAGCGGTTGACTCCAGAACACACATTTTACTGTTCTCTAATAATCCATCACACATTCTCTTTCAATAACCAAAAATAACGTCCCTACAAACAAACATACTGTGTAGGATTATCCGTTTTCAATACTAATTTACTAAACTTTTCAGATTTTAGTTTTTGCTTAATCCTGCGTTTTTCTGATCATTTTCAATAACGTCATTTTCACGCATACATTCATCAAATGCGTCTCTGTCTTTCATGTGAAATAAAACTACAGTCTTTAACTGTTCTCTAAAGTCTTTTAAAACCGAGTTATATTTCTGACATAAAATCCACACACTTATCCCAGCATGTCTTCCACTGAAAGCCAGTTTTGACAAAGCGTTTCTTTTTTTTAACTATGTCTTTTTCTGCCGAGCAGTCATCTGTAATAAATAGTGTCTGCGTTCCTTAAAAAATTTATAAAGTATTCTAAACACTCACTTAGCTTATTGCTAGGATCAACTAAATATATGTCATCATCTGTCCATATAAACCTTCTATCATAATATGCTTTGTTAAATTCAAGCGTTGGACAGAAAATCACAATATGAGCAAAATTATAACGATAAACTGTTTGTAATAGGTTGAGGACAAATATTGTTTTCCCACAACAGTTTGCCCACAAATTAATGAACAATGAGGGGTTTTTGTCATAAAGTTTAACTGCTCCATAGTTTTATAACAGAACTTAATCTAATCCAGTTATTGTTTTTATCATGCTCTCTGTCCAAATTGTTCAGTATAATAAAATCCTATAAGGTCTAAATGTGTAAGATTAATCCAATTCAGTGCTGTAAGATTGTTTCTATTTAGACTAATATTGATTTTTTTGCTTGTTGTTATGACCTTAATATCCTCACCATTGTGAAGAATGACGACAGTAACTTTAAGACTGTCAACGCCTAAGTTTTGCCAGCTAATTAGAATTCCTTTAAAAAGGACGTCACTAGCGCCCACAACCCCATCCCTTCCTTATCTTTTAAGACAGAAATTTCAAATATCATTGTGAACGTGTCTCCTAATTTCATTTGCGGAATGAACTGTAATTTTGTAGAAGCATCTTTCAAAACCGTTTCTTTTCTGTGGAGGATGTACTGTTTTTTCCCATACGGCTTTATTTCAATCTCTTTCCGACTATTGTCGTCCGGCATAACACTTACATGTAAAGGGCCAGAGTTGAATGCTTTTCTGAAACTTTTTTGACGGCTAAAAAATGTAAATGGGCTTATGAATTCAAATTTTATTTCCCATTCTAAATATGGTTCTAAGTGCCATTTGAGGTCAGGTTTTCGAACTATTTTATATTCATACTGGCCAACATTATTTGCTTCTAGATTGTGCAGCTGTTCTAGTTTAGGAAACTTTTTGCTGTCGCCAACCTCTTTGCGTTTATAATCACCATCTTTAGTGTACTCAAAACCATACAAAGCGCCTATCTCACCGTTCTGTTCAAAGTCCGCAACGTCTGCAAGGTCTTTTAATTCTAAGGTTATACACCTCACAGGCGCCAATGTAACTCCCGGTTCTTCTGTCCCCGCGACATTATTTTTTAGTAGCGTATTATTTTATTTCCAAAACAATGTGCAGGTTATCACATTTTACAACTTTCCCGTTTTGTCTGTGATTTTTATATTAAATGATCCAACCCTCCCACAAACTAATCTTTTAAACTGTAAATTAGGGAATTGTATAATTTCATAATCGCAATATGCAGCTTTCCCTGATGGAAGAGCTCTTAAAACAGTTGAGGGCCTTCCATCATGTAAGTTTTCATCAGTGCTCAGCTCGTCCAAATGAACATAGAGTAATGAATGTAATGCAAGATCGAGCGGACTTTCCCCTCATAAGTAGTTTTGTCTGGTGTAACAATAAATCTTTGAGTGTCCGAGTGTCAGCTCCAAAGCCTAACATTTTAGCTAGCTCTTTATCAAAAAAGTAATTTGCTTCTTCAGGTTTGAATGTTAATATTGTTTTTAGATTTGCATTGTTAAGTTTGAGAGTAATGTCGAAGTTACTCATGGCTTCTTTTAGTGAGCAAAACCCATAATAACCATCAGGTATTGTTAACTGGCTAACTAAGTTTCTTCCCCCGTCATATTTTTTAACCTTATTATTCTTCTTGGTTTCGCTTATATTAAACCATACGACTTTGTAAATATTTCATGAAGTGCAACCATTCTGGCCCCGCAATTGTTATCAATAGCATGTTCTAAAAACGAAGGACGGTCTTGAGTTGTTATTGTTACAAACATTTTTTAAACGAAATAAAAATGAGTGCGTTTAAATGTACTAAAGCAAAATATTCTGTGGGGCCGCACTACGATCTTAAAAATATAACAACTGATACTCTTGTCATTTTTGTGACCCAGACTGGCTCTTTTCATAAAAAGGTGAGTACTCCATTAAGCAGATATCTTAACCCCCCTATTAAAAAAGACTACATCCGAAAGTGTGGTTTAGTCATCCGATGCAGTTTTACCAGAACCAGTTAAACTTTGCTGTGTTTTGTGCATCCACTGGGTGTGGAGTGTCGTATGCTGATCATTTAAATCACCCTGATCCTTTGGTGAGGTCAGTGTACAGATTTCATTTTTATTACACCTTTAGACGTATTTTGACTGAACTGCAAGCACCATTACCAAATGACAAACCGTTTAATCCATTCAGCAACAGAATAGACATGAAGGCTTTTGAAAGGATTTGTAACGAATTCAATATTAATGTTAAGACAGACTTTAGACAAAAGTCGGATCTTAATCATGGCTTAGGACCCCTTTTTTTGTGGGGCGTGCACAGAAAGTATAACTATGACTGGAATCCTCCTTACACATCTTTCTCTTCAGGCACAGGTGTTCACCTCGGGTCCATAGAGCAAGAGCATAAAACAGCATGGACAACATTTATCTTAGACACATCTGAGGGCCTAACTACAGCAGGAATAGTACGAATAAACGATTCTATTCGAACTTACGTTTGGTGTTTGCTAGGTTCGCAAGCACAAACGAGATCGATCATAACTGATTCTTCTACTGGCCTTGATGCACAAAAACAATACTTAGCAAATTTAGAGGATGCTATTAATTCTACAGTTGAGTTATCTGCAAGTATAAAAAGGTACCAACATGTTTTACAATACGCAAGATCGAAAGTAGACTTTGCTGTTGGCACTGGTTTATACATGCTACCTTCTGACCTCAGACTCCAGGTAGGAACAATAATAAACTACAACAATAAAATCATTAAGGCAGGCAATGAACAGAAGGTCGGAAAAAAACGACATAAATTCTGAGCCAGTAATATTGCAAACAATAAAAAAACACTATGACCCCCAGGATTAAGTCAACCAATCCTCGAGGTCCAAAGCCCAAAGACCGTTGAAGACCGCAAAAAAAGTAATGACCATGAATATGAAAAGACAGCGCTTGTTCTTGGATTAACTGGCCTAGGATTACTCGGCCTTTATCTTACTAAATATTAACCAACTATTAAGAGAACTAATGCCCATAAGTGCTCGGCCATAAAGCCAACTACTTTGCTTGCAGTAGACAAAAGCCAGCTAACGATACTCCCTAATATACCTGGTAAAGAGTCTATAGCTTTACTAGCTAATTTTTTTAATAAATCCGCAAGATGATCAAGCTGTTTTTTTTACCCATGTTTTTATCAGGTGGAGGAGATGGCGATGGAGGCACTGAACTTTGCCCTCCACCACCGCCTGTAATAGCCATCACCAGTGTACTTATTGCAAATCCTAAGGCCGTTATAACGCTTGCTAATGTGACTCCTTGCTCTTTAAACAGTGTTCGTATTCGTTCTGCTAGTGTTGTGTCTTCATATAAAATTCTTTGGATAGTTTCTCTTATTCTGGTCGCTTGAGATCGTAATTGATCTCGGATAGTAGACACCTCTTTTAGTATTGCCGATCTTTGTTCTTCAAGTTTTTTTTAGTCTTTGGGTTATTCTTTCTTTACCCTCAAGCCCCAAGTTGGCGTCATCAGCCTCAGCGAGTTTTTTTTTCTCTCTTTCTATATGCTCATCTAGTTCATCCGCTTTTGCTAACATTTTTTTAAATTCGTCTCTGAGGGCTCTCAAAGAACGACCACGGTATTTTATTTCTTCTTTGGGTAGCGGCGGATCATGAATAGTTTTTAATGCTGTTTCTTCTGAAAAACTGGTTTCTGCTTCTATTATTTTGTCTGCTTCTATTAATTTGTCTGCTGTCTGACTTAAATCTTCAAGTTCTATGTTTTGCACTTGGTTAGCTGTTGGGAGATCTGGCAGTGTGTTTTGAAGTTTAGAAACTGCCTCCTCCCTTAATTTTGGTTTAGCAATGCCAAGGCAATTTTGTACGCTCATAGGGAGTTTTTGTCTAATTGAACCTATGGCATAAAACTTTAATGGGTCTCGTTTAGTTGTAAGCTGAACACGTTGTCCCTGGCCGGTTTTCACATACAAATGGCCATCATCATCTCGGTCAAAATCATTAGGGTCTAGAACTACAGGAGGTTCAATGTCTAAATTTTGGTACAATGATCTAACATGGCTTTCTGTTAATTCACGGTGCAATGAGGCCGTTGAGCGATGCCACTCCCAAGGAGAATCACTCATGTCGGCTCCAAGATCAGGAATATCCTTCACCTTCAATGCCTGCCATGTTTTAAATAATTAACTTTTTATTTTGTTTTATAAAAATGTCAGAAGTATATGGCTCGATTCTCAACCCGCATAGAACACTGAAAGAGCCCCTTGCCGCGCAGGGAAATAAACGGAATATTACTGTTCCAAATAATCCATCTACTATTGATGCAGATCAAATTCTTACTGTCAGATTTCCAGACCTAGGAGCGGATGAAGTGATTGTGCCAGGCTCTGCACGTCTTACTTTCAAAATAGAACTCGCTTCAACAACAGACCCAACCAGGACAGTTGTCCAGAATTTAGGACGGGCAATCGTTAAGAAAATTTCTGTAAAACTTGAGGGGCAAGAAGTATTTTCTTTACACAATGCAGACATATTTTTAACCTATTCTGATCTATGGCTAACCGGGAATGAAAGGGCCGATCTTGCATTTCAAGGAATCGAAAATGAAGAAGCACTAAAACTTAGAATAGACGCCGAAGTCCCTGCAGATGCTAAAAGCAGCAAAAAGGCTTTAGCTGTAAGTTATGCGTATGGTAATTGCTTTTCCATTCCCTTAGATTTTGAGTTGTTAAAATCTCATGCGCCATACTTTCAAAGAGCATTAAAAGACAGATTGTCATATGAACTAACTTTTAATGAATACAAACGTGTTATCAGATCAACAGACACCGAAGCAAAGTACAGCATTTCTGACATCTCGTTAGAGTTTGACGTTGTTAGCAACCCTAATTTAGCAGAGCTGATTGAGCAACAATATCAGTCAAAATTACAAATATATTTCGAAAGAGTGCATCATCATTCAACATATCCTAAAAGCAGGGCAGACACTATATGGAATTTTAGTTTTCATGGCCCAGCAGAATCGCTTAAAGGTATTTTATTGCTGTGCGAAGATGAAGAAAACCCTTCAAAAGACAAACTGAAAAGTTTATTAATCCTAAAATAACGAAAGTACAATGTTCGATTGATGGTAGTCCTAACCAAATCTACGCTAGTGGGCTTAAACCTTTCACCATTTTGGCGAAATAAGAAAATTGTTTGGGGGTGGGAGGTGTAGAAATCCAACAGTAGACCTTGTGTCTAAAGATCTACACCTTCACAATGTTAGACTCGATGATTATTTAACAACGAAATACGGCTTATGGATTGACCTAAGGGTGACAGAGGATAATAAGTTACATGGAAGTGGGAGAGAGGTTAAAGACGTAATAAACATTCAAATTGATAAAGAAAAGAGAGTGATAAACCACTTAATGCGCATTTGTTTTTAATATATGATGCGCAGCTGAATATTCGAAAAAGCAGCTTACAAAGTATAGCATACTAAATTATTTTTTCATTTTTAAAAAAGCATGTCTGTTGAGGTTTATCCAAAAGTACCTAAAGAAGAGATAGCAGGCAACATCGACTCCAGGGTCGTCTCTGCTGTTGTAGAAGGCACCATTGACCCCAGGGTCGTCTCTGCTGCTGCTGAAGTAAAAACCTTCAGATTAACAAACATTACACAAATGCAACAAAAACTAGAGCAAGACCTTTCAAAATACAGCAAAGCCAAACGAAGGTATTCTGCTGCCTTTAATGCTGTTACTTATGTTAATACTGGAGCATCGACTATAAGTGCTGTATCGGCAGGGACAAGTGTTGGTCTCTTAGCAACGGGCATAGGCGTACCCGCAGCTTTACCTCTAGGCGGTTTGTCTTTAGCTCTTGGCCTATGTTCATTAGCCGTAGGTGCTGCTAGCAAAAAAATAAAAACTAAACTCCAAAAGCACACAGCTATGGTTCAACTAATAACAGCTAAACTTAGCTCCTTTAAGCTGATTATAAATAAAGCACTAGCTGACTCAAACATCACGGATGAAGAATTTAATCGTTTACAGGCCGATTTTGATGACTACAAAAGACAAAAGTTTGATCTTCAAAGAAAGGCAAGGACAAGTTTTTCTCAACAGCCAGACACTGAGCAGATAAAAAAGGAATGTTTAAAAAAAGTAAACGAAACATTAAACTCTGCTCTAAACAGCTCACATTAACAACGCCAAAAGGGGTGTTTATACTTTAGTTTATGAGTCTAAGCACAAAAAGACCATCGATATTGATTAATTATTTTTTTGATTTAAATAAATATTTTGATAACAGTAAACAAGTGGGGTATGTTTTGCTCCCATAAGGAAACCTAACACAGAGTAACTTTATTCAAGACTGGCACAGCCTTTTAAAACTTGAATAAAGTCAGACAAATACATAGACGAACAATCTAATAGTGGGGGAAAAAACAAGCGCAGGCCAACAACTGAACTGTCTGGCAAAGATTTGGACTTGAGGGGAGGGAGTTTGAAGATGGAGAAAGTGGGAAAATGAAATTAAAAAAAAACAAAAAACAAAAAACATGTTACAGATATGAAAACTCTTCTCCAGCTGCTAAGGGAACCATCACAATCCCTTTTGAAGGCAGATATATTTGTATTGCCTGCTCCGAGGCCTTTCGCCCGCTGGATCGGACTCATCAGGAGACAGGGCTGGTTGTGTTGCGCTCCCGGCATCAAATAGAGACACACCACAGTCCATAATACTGTGGTGTTCTCACCACCATGGTGCAAAAAAGAATCCAATAGCACCCCAGAGCAGCCAGCGAAGAGTAGTAAATGCAACCAAACGAAAGTGTGGGGAGGAAAAAAAGTTGCTGTAAAACTAAAGACATTATGAAAATAATATAAATGTAGGGACAGTCTTTGAGCCTACGCCTAGAATCCACCCAAAGATGCAAGGGAGATCAAAGACAAACATACAGACGGACAGAAACAAATACAAATAACCTCAATTTATCAAAGCAAAATCGGGAATGAAATGAGGTAGGGAACAGTAAACGATAAACAGTAAACAAGTGGGGTATGTTTTGCTCCCATAAGGAAACCTAACACAGAGTAACTTTTATTCAAGACTGGCACAGCCTTTTAAACTTGAATAAAGTCAGACAAATACATAGACGAACAATCTAATAGTGGGGGAAAAAACAAGCGCAGGCCAACAACTGAACTGTCTGGCAAAGATTTGGACTTGAGGGGAGGGGAGTTTGAAGATGGAGAAAGTGGGAAAATGAAATTTAAAAAAAAAAAAAAAACAAAAAAAAAAACATGTTACAGATATGAAAACTCTTCTCCAGCTGCATAAGGGAACCATCACAATCCCTTTTGAAGGCAGATATATTTGTATTGCCTGCTCCGAGGCCTTTCGCCCGCTGGATCGGGACTCATCAGGGAGACACGGCTGGTTGTGTCTGCGCTCCCGGCGTCAATAGAGACACACCACAGTCCATAATACTGTGGTGTTCTCACCACCATGGGTGCAAAAAAGAATCCAATAGCACCCCCAGAGCAGCCAGCGAAGAGTAGTAAATGCAACCAAACGAAAGTGTGGGGAGGAAAAAAAGTTGCTGTAAAACTAAAGACATTATGAAAATAATATAAAATGTAGGGGACAGTCTTTGAGCCTACGCCTGAGAATCCACCCAAAGATGCAAGGGAGATCAAAAGACAAACATACAGACGGACAGAAACAAATACAAATAACCTCAATTTAATCAAAGCAAAATCGGGAATGAAATGAGGTAGGGAACAGTAAACGATAAACAGTAAACAAGTGGGGTATGTTTTGCTCCCATAAGGAAACCCAACACAGAGTAACTTTTATTCAAGACTGGCACAGCCTTTTAAACTTGAATAAAGTCAGACAAATACATAGACGAACAATCTAATAGTGGTATTTGTTTCTGTCCGTCTGTATGTTTGTCTTTTGATCTCCCTTGCATCTTTGGGTGGATTCTCAGGCGTAGGCTCAAAGACTGTCCCTACATTTTATATTATTTTCATAATGTCTTTAGTTTTACAGCAACTTTTTTTCCTCCCCACACTTTCGTTTGGTTGCATTTACTACTCTTCGCTGGCTGCTCTGGGGGTGCTATTGGATTCTTTTTTGCACCCATGGTGGTGAGAACACCACAGTATTATGGACTGTGGTGTGTCTCTATTTGACGCCGGGAGCGCAGACACAACCAGCCGTGTCTCCCTGATGAGTCCCGATCCAGCGGGCGAAAGGCCTCGGAGCAGGCAATACAAATTATATCTGCCTTCAAAAGGGATTGTGATGGTTCCCTTATGCAGCTGGAGAAGAGTTTTCATATCTGTAACATGGTTTTTTTTTGTTTTTTTTTTTTATTTCATTTTCCCACTTTCTCCATCTTCAAACTCCCCTCCCCTCAAGTCCAAATCTTTGCCAGACAGTTCAGTTGTTGGCCTGCGCTTGTTTTTCCCCCCTATTAATTGTTCGTTATTTTTTGTCTGACTTTTTTCAATTTTTAAAAGGGCTGTGCCAGTCTTGAATAAAAGTTACTCTGTGTTAGGTTTCCTTAGGGGAAAAAACATACCCACTTTTTTACTGTTTATGTTTATTTCCTACCTCATTTCATTCCCGTAAATATTTTGGTTTACGGAGGGGGGAGCGATCGCCCGCGCGGCCGGACGTTTTGTTTGGGTCCGCGTTTTTTTGTGCATTCAAGTTTATTTCCCAAACTTTAAGTTGTGTAATGTGTTTTTGAAGTTTTTTGGTCGGCTGCCGCAGCGAGAGGAGGATTTTTTTTTTTTAAATTTTAATAAGGACCCTTGAAACTAGGTTTTGGATTGTCGCACTTTTTGGAAGTTCGCAGCTAAAATTTGGCATCCAGTCACCATCCCACGGGCTGAAAAGTTTTGCCGTGCAGAACTCCCCAACAAGACGAAAAAGCGCAACGGGAACGCGACAGAACATCAGCACTGTACGGCACTACACGAGCCAGCGTTACCAAAAGGCCGACGAGGGAAAAGGGTCTGCAAGAAAAAGAAGAAAGGTGCGAATTCGAAGTCTTGTCTCAAATAGACTCCAGTTTCGGGAAAAGAACTGGGGGTAGCGAAGTACAATGGCCAAACCCTTGCCTTTTGAAATTTTCCCAAAAAGGGTTTTTGGACGTTTTTGCGTAGCGAATTGATTTTGTCAGTCGCTTTTGTCACCCAAAACTTGAAGGGTTTTGAACGAGGGGAGCGATTTTTACTCCAGAAGGAAAATGAAAACCCTTCGCACACTTTAAAATAAAGTTTTGCGCCTCTGTCGTGAAGGGGGGAAGATAGTCGAAATCACCTATTTTTTTGGTCAAAAGGAAAGGGGCAAGAAATGGAGCAATATACCGGGGGGGATCGGGGGGGAAATGGGAGTGGGGAGGGAAAAAAAACGGACGGGGGCGGATTGTAAAACAGAAGGTCTTGGATCTTTTCCCTTTTCAAAAACTGGGGCCCCGTGGTTTACGGTAGCGGGATTTCGGCTGTGCACCGGATTGGTGGGCCCAATAAGGACAAACAGCCTGTTTTTGTTAAATTGTGTCAAAAAAGGATGGGTTGAGGTGGTGAAGAATCGACCAAACTAAAGAACACGGTTTTGTGATAAATGAGGACTTAACGGCACTAAATTTTCCCACGCCTCTCCAGAGCCCGTCAGCCGAAAAGGTGGTGGAGGCGGGGTCGGCCAAGGGGTGGGATGTTTCTCGGACTGCTAAACGATTCCTTGTGGGGGGTAAAAGCGGGGTGACACCGTGTCTTGTGAGAATCATGGGCTACTCCCTCTGCCACGAAGCGCGCAGCGCTGAAGCAACGCGTTTCGCGAAACGAAGGGGCGGCAACACAACGCAGCGTCACCGCGCACCCCAAAACCCGGGGCGACAACGAAAACGCAGTTGCAGACAGGTGAGGGGGCCCGTGGAGGGGGGGGGGAAAAAAACCTGCCACGGGCCCGGCGCCGCCATGTCTCATCCACCCCCTGGGTTCCTGCCCCCCAGTCACCGCCCGCTGTTGGAGGGGCCCCCAGGGAGGTGGGGGGTTCACCCGACGACCACCATGGCTTTCCCTTTCCTTGTCGACCCTGGCTCCCCCCCTCCTCGGGGTTTTTCCCCCCCTGCGGCTCTACCCCCCCCCCGCGGCTCTCACAGAACCTGACTCCAACGACGATGCAGCAGCTGGCTGATGGGGGACGGCTCAGGGCAGCCAGAGCGACGCCCTTTAACACACCTGAGGAGCGGTATCCGACGGGTTTGTCAATGCGATTGCGATCTTGTGTTTTGGGTTCATTGGCTTGTGTGGGTGTGCACAGAACGGCACCCGGGTGACACCACTTCAACTCAAATGTGGGGATGCAGACTCCCGGTGGGGGGGTTTTGCCGGTGCAGTTAGCGGTAAATTTTTGTGTTGGTGGTCATCGGCTATTGTGGGCTGTGCATTGAACGTGTTGCAAAGTGCCATATGTGCACCCTGTGCAGCAAGGGCTCATCATCGACGGTATACTGAAAGCCATTTTTAAAACCCTGTTTGCTCCTTTGCGGGGGGGAGCGGGGGGGATGGGACTACCTTTTAGCAAGCAGGCCAGGTCAGATTTGTTCAAATTTCAACAAACGGGCATGCTTGAAAGCAGCACGCAGACAAAGTTAAAATGGGTGTATGTTTGGGTGGTTGTGGTGTGTGTGTGTGGGGTGCGTGTATGTGTGTGGTGTGTGTGTGTTTTGGGGTGTGTGTATTTTGTGTGTTTGTGGTGGTTTTGGGTGGGGTGGTGTGTTGTATTGGGGGTGTGCGTGTGGTGTGTGTGTTGTTGTGTTATTGGGGTTTTGTGTCTGCATTTGGGGGGATGGGTGGTTGGTGTGTGTTTTGTGTTGTTTTTGGGGCATTTTAACGTGAATGTATGTATTGAAAACTGTTTGTCTGTGTGTGTGTGGGTGTGGTGTGTGGTGTGGTGGTGTGTGTGTGGGTTTTATGTTTCCTTGGGGTTGATTTGGGGGGGCTGTGCTGGGGTTTAGGTTTGGGTTTGGGGCGCTTTTAGTTGTTTACAAGTGGTGTGTTATTTTTGGGAAAATATACTGAAGGTGACAGGTTGCTGGCGGTTTTTGCTTGTGGAAACTGAAAATGTGACCATTTGTGTAAAGGGTATTCACGACAAGGTCAGTATAGCTGAATTTATGACCTGTCGGAGGGGTTGTGTGTGTTGTGTGTGTGGAAGAATGAACCCCCCAGTCTCTCCCCTTTCTTCCTCCTCTCTTCCTTTTCTCTCTTCTCTCTCTCTCTCTCCCCTCCCCTTCGAGCGCGGCGCGTGTACCAAAACCGCGCGCACTCTGCCCGACCCGGGGTGTGTGTGTGTTGTGTGGTGTGTGTGTGTGTGTGTGGTGTGTGTGTGTGTGTGTGTGCGCCAATAATGGCCTAATAATTGCTGGCAAAATTTTTTGCATTTATACTTGTTTGCCTGAAGTATCTGTGAATATAAGCGTTTGTATTATGATAATTGGGTTTTGCTGTTTTTTTTAATTTAGGGAATGCATGGGGGTGGGGGGGGGGGGGGGGGGGGGGGGGGGGGGGGGGGGGGGGGGGGGGGGGGGGGGGGGGGGGGGGGGGGGGGGGGGTTTTTTTTCCGGCCCCAAAAATTGTGGTTTTTTTATTTTTTGTTGGTGGTGGGGTTTTTTTTTGGGTTTTCTGGTTTTTTAAAAATTATAACCACAAAAATTAGTTGCATTTTTTTTGCATAAAAATTTGTTGGAGATATTTTTTATGAAAAAGATTTAAAATTTAATGATGCGGTTACAGTTTTTAAAATTGTAAAATGGGTTTTGGGGCAGTTATCTAGATGGGATTATGCTGTAAGGGGGGGAAAAATTTTCCCAGATTTAAAATTGGAAAAGATTTTTTCCCCCTTTATGGAAAAACCCCAACGTTGGGGAAAAAGTTTTTTTTTGTTGGGTTTCGTGGGTTATTTTGGGCAATAACTTTTTTAAGGGCGAAAAATTTTTAAAAAATCCCCCAAATTGTCTCCCTTTAAATTTTTCCGGGCTGCCCGGCCAGGCCCCGCTTTGAAAATCCGATTTTTGGGGCCAAAAAGGGGGGTTAGTGCCACCCGGGAAAAAAAAAATTGGCGAAATTTTCGGGGACGCGGCACCTGGGGTTTTAAAAATTTGG
>JAFLJL010016332.1:170113-199734 GCA_018398815.1 Conus ventricosus
ATTATATTTTATTATTTATTATATATTATATTATTTATATTATAATATATTATATACACGCACGCTCGGGCGCATGCACATGCGCTAGTACGCACTTACACACTCACACACAAGCACAAAATCATGATTGTGCTTACCAAAATGGAATATATAGAGTATGCATTTTTCCTCCTTTCAGTTGCTTATCAGTCATTATGTTTATGGCAGTGGCTGCGATTAACACAAGTACTATGTTCTTCATTTTCATTCTGAGTTGACAGCAACTACAGCCATTCATACTTGTGATGTTCTGAGATTTACATGTGACAATGTGGATAACACTCTTTGCGCACTGCCCTCGTTCTGCGCACCTGCACTTCTCCAATTATTTGGGGGGAAATCATGGAGAAAAAACAATACAAACAAAAACAAAAAACAGCAACAAAATCAAGTAAAATGATCAATTGCATGATGGTAAGGATTGACACATCTCTTTTCAGTGAGCTTAACATTCAATAGCTAAAAGTAGATCAGCCATAAATACATTGTCACGAGTTTGTCACGAGGCCTATGACGATTGACCCATCTAGGTGGTGGAATTATTCATTTATTTATTGTCGTTGTTGTTGTCGTGTATCCGTCCCTTAATGTGGCTTGTGGTGCGGTTGCACCTTAATGTCGTTCAGCTCAGGTTAGGTTTACTTTCTCTCTCTCTCTCTCTAATTCCGCTGCCCATGCAATTCATCCTGCAAGTTCACGGGTGGCTGGTACCTTTCGCTTAAACTGGCTGTCTCTATCGGCCTCTCGTCTGTCTTTTTACCTGCCGCACGTGCATTATTCCTCTTAGGCTTGAGGTATTCTCACTGTGACGTAGCATGGCATGTTGGCTGCCATCGCTGAGGCAGGTTTTCTCTTCACTCGAGTGGAAGATGTCTCTGGAGCGCCTGCTCGGTTTTGGTTCTAACACCACTTCGTCAAAGGTACGGTCGGTACCTTCATCCTACAGTCGGCCTGTGGGGGAGGGACAGCACGTCATCTCTTTTCCGCATCTGCTCTGCTGTCCTCTCGACCCGGACAGAGGGTAGAGAGTCGCTTGACCCGCCACTGGGGTCAATCCACGGGTAGCTGGTAAGCATCAGTTTCGTGGTTTCGTTTTGTTGTTGTTGTTTTTTTGTTAGCCGGCTAATTTTTCTCTTTTGCGCAATTTCTTTTGGTTTTCAAAATTATAAAAGAAATATTGTTCGAGACCACTTTTCTCTGGTTAATTCAATCTTTAACCTGGCCAGTCAAAATTATATCCAAAATTCTTTATTCTTTTTATGCATCTGGTGATGCGGTAGTCGTGGGGATGGGGGAGAGCCTGGTGATTCAGGGTTGGAACTTGCTTGGTCTCGCTCGTCCACCCCTGTCACAATTGCCGGTCTCGTATTCTTCGGCCACCGTCTGTTTGTGTGTGCAAGGGGAACGAGTTTTATGTTTGCGAGCGTGCGTACACATGATTAGTCATTGGATGCGTGGTTGGAGAATTGTGTCGTTTTGAAATGTTGCTTAAAATGTGGTGATAATTGTGCCATTGAATTATTATTTGCAAATGTGATGACAGTTATATAGCAATGGTTGCTGTATTAGTTCAGTTCCTAAGAAAGGAAAATGTTGAACGTGAGTGAGGGAAGGATGAAGCCATGATTTTCTATTCATGTGTTTAACCTGTGAATGTAACTTCTTACCTGCTTCGTGTGAGTAGACCTTTAGCGAACGTTCCTCGGTTGGTTTGTTTACTGTGTTATGTTCAGGTCTGTGTTGAGCTGATGCTGTTAGTTTAGTCAGCGAACCTCCCCTCGCCCATCATGCGAGGGGCTGTTAGGATTTGACAGCATATGCTAGACTGTACTGACTGCGGGGTTCCAGTACCCTTCTTCTTTCCTTCCAGTTTCTTCCGGTTCCCCTCTTCCCGGGGGACTCACCCGAAGCTTGCGCTGTTGGGGCCGCGCACTGGTTGAGGAGCACAAGGGCTTTGCTGGAGGATCCCGATCCCTGTCCGGGACCTTCAGCGCACAATGCCTCGTCCCACGGGACGCGTTCTCTCCGGTCCTCGGACTTCCCACAGCCAGTGTCACCAGTGTGGTTCGCTATGTGTCGTGTAATTCGGGTGTGTGTGTGTCAATGGTGTCGGCATTGAAAGACCCTTCGTTCAAGAACCGACCCGGTTTGGGGCACTTGGTGCGACTCGGTGCTCACAGTGAACTTTGGGGAGGCAGGGGTGTGGGGGAACCACATGAAGCACGGAAGGGAATGTGGCTTAAAATGCTTATTTATGATATAGTTATATGTGTGAGTTGAAATGCTTGTTTGTGACTATGGGTATGTCGTGTGTGTTGAAATGCTTGATTGCGTGTAGGTCGTGTGTGTTGAAATGCTGGATTGTGATTGTGCAAGTTGTGTGCGTTGGAATGCTTATTTGTGACTATGTGTGTGTTGGTGTGAATAAATGGGGTGTTGTATCGTAATCTTTCTTGTGGGTCTCTTGCAGGGCGTGTGAGTTCAGTCACTCCCTTCACTCCATCTAAACCGATCCTGTCAGGGCAGACCTCCAGGGGGGTCGTGACATTTTCTGGGGGCTCGTCGGGATGTGAAGGGCTCTGACTGTCTCTCTCGTTTTGCGGAGTACCTGTCCGTTCTGTCTGTTTTGTATACGTTTAGTTAGTTTGTCATGTTTGTTTGTGGGTGGTTGGCTGGGTGACTCTAGCGTGTAGGGAGTCTTGGTGGCCGAGGGAACATCTGGTGTGACTGGGGAGTCGAGGTGAGACCAAGGGGAGTCGACCGCGACAGCAACCTCCTCCTTCGCCGGGTGCCTCACGCAGATACGGCCGTAAGACTTTCCTTTCTGTTGCCACTCAGTCTGTCATTCCTGTTTTGTAGTTAACCAGGTTTTTTTTTTTACGGGTGGTTTATTGAGTACAGGTGGGTGTATCGGACGTTAGTGTCATTTTTTTTTCTCTCTCTGGATTCCGTCTGCCGTTGTTTTTTTGTTGGTGAGCCCCACCGCACTGTTGCTCGTGCTGTGGAGCGCGGTGTTGCCAGAGTGGGAGCAGCCTGGACATATTTTTTTTAATTTTATTTTTGTCGGTGAGCCCCACCGCACTGTTGCTCGTGCTGTGGAGCGCGGTGTTGCCATAGTGGAGCAGCCTGGACATTGTACGTTGAAGTTTTTTTTATTAGCTGTTTCTCAGTCAGTCACCAAGGGACGTGACTATCTGAGCGGTATTTGTTTCTTTCAAGTGGAATTGTCTTTCCCCTGTATTTAAGAACCGTAGGATATAGTTGTCATGGCAACGTCCAGTGCTGGTGGTATGGCGACGCGTGCGTCGAAGAGAAGGGTCTTCAGGGTGTAGTCCCTACTATTAGTACCAGCACTTCGACTACAGTGACTTATACTTATTCCAGTGCTGTAGCCGATAATCCGGCGTGTACTTTCACTACTTCTTCGCTAGGGGATCTTCCTGCTGAGACCCCGACTGCACTTCCGCTCGGAAGCGTCAGAGTATAGTGAAGCAACTGTGGCTTCTGTTGAGTCGCAGAATCCGAAACCCTCTCTTCTCCATGCTTCCCTCGTAAGGAGCATGCCCCGGGGACTTTCCTCATGGGAAAGTCGAGACCCAAGGGACGGGCCAGACGGGTCATCCTCCCGTGTCGGGAGTGGTAAATCCTGCTCAGGAAATCACCTCTGTCCTGATGGTTTTGGAGCGACAGCGACGTGAGGATGAGGCTCTCCGTAGGGAAAGCGCAGAGAGGAGGCTGATAGGCAGGAAGCCCTCCGTAGGAAGAGGCTGTCAGGCAGGAGGCCCTCCGTAGGGAAGAGCTGGATAGGCAGGAAGCTCTGCGTAGGGAAGAGGCTACGCTGCATAGGGAAGAGGCAGTCAGACAGGAAGCCCTCCGTAGGGAAGAACTAGACAGGATGGAGGCTCTGCGTAGGGAGGAGATGGAACAATTCTTTCGCGGACTCCCGCATCTGTAAATCAGGGGGTTAATCACCAGGCAAGTGATAGGGTTAGAGGCCCAAAGTTAAAGCTTCCAGAGTTCAGACCTAGTGAGGACATTGATATGTTCTTAGAGCATTTTGACAAGTTGCGAGTTCATACCAATTGTCTGAGAACAAAAGGCCATGCACCTTTTTTCTGGATTATCAGGTACTGCAAGGAGTGTGTGCTCACTCTAAATGAAGGCACGTCTTATGCAGACATGCAGTTGCTCTGCGTAAGCGTTTCCACCTTACTCAGAGACGTACAGGAGGAAATTCAGGTCCATGAAAAAGAATAACGATGAGACCTTCGTGCAGTTCGGTGATAGGCTGCGTAAAACGCTAGGGTACTGGCGTCAGTTAGCTAAGCTGGAGCTGGAGGATCTGATTCTCATCGAACAACTGACCAACACTGTGTCCCCAGAGTTGAGGATCCGTATAGGCGAGACAGCACCTCAGGATTTCGTGGCTGGGATTCAGACCGCTGAGGTGTTTGCTGAAGCCGTAGAGCTTATGGGCATCGCCCAGATACGGACAGGAAGGCTCCCACAGGATTTAGTGGCAATAAGGCGCCGACGACGGCTAGCGGGTCGAGCAAGGCAGGCAGTTCATCGGGGACCTCAGCACCCCGACTGTGTTTTCTTTGTGGTCGTCCGGCCACATTAGGAAAGATTGCCCTAAAGCGCGGTAGTCATGGGCTAGTCCTTTCCAGCGTCCTCGTGCCTCAGCTAACGTGGGGTCCATCCCAGCTTCTGGTGGTTCAGAGTGCCCAATATTTCTTTCTGTTCTTGGTTCTTCCTTGGTCGACTCCATCAGGGATTTGGGAGCATCAACGCTCTTTGTGGATAAGGATTTGGTTTCCCTGAGGCTCGGCGGGGCACCAGTTATGATGTGTGCGGTTGGAGGCTGGTTTTAACCTCCACTCGTCCTCCTGTACTCATTCTATCTCCACCCCCTACTTCTGTGGCGAAGTATGGGCCATCGCGGTGGAGCGACCTCTGTATTCCCTTCTCATAGGGAATACTATCACCTTCGCAGACGGACGCAGTCAGTCTGTGTCTACGGATCTGCCCCGTACAGCGTGTGTGTGAGTTACCACGCGCGCCAAAGCCAAGAAGCAGGAGCAGGAATTGCGTCCCGTTCTACAGCCGATCTCTGACGAGGTTCTGGCTAGGGCTGATCTGCTACCATGGTTCGTCTTCAGGCCAGGGACTTGGATGTCCAACGCCTGTGACAACTGGGGTCGTTCCCGCTCAGTCGGCCCAACACGCCAAGGTGAGCTTTAAGCTCCACAAGGGGATGCTCTTTAGGGTTTTCACTCAGGCAGATAGGGTGGCCAAGCAGCTAGTCGTTCCCCAAAGCTTGAGAAATCTGTTCTCCGGCAGGCCCATGATTCACCCATGGCAGGTCATATGGGCTCAAAGCGGACTCTCGAGCGAGTTAGACAGGATTTCTTCTGGCCGGGAATGAATTCTCAGGTTAGGCAGTACTGCCGCAGTTGCGATACCTGCCACGGACAACGCTAAGGGGCGCTTGAGGCGTGTTCCCCAGGGATCAGTGCCACTGGTTGGGGAGCCATTCAGCAAAGTTGGGGTTGACCTGGTGGGACCCATTAATCCACCATCCGTCGCGGTCACCGCTACATTTTGGTAGTGGTGGACTATGCGACTCGGTACCCGAGGGCTGTCCCGCTTAGGACTATCGATGCCCCTACTGTTGCTGAAGCTCTCTGGCAGATTTGGACGCGCACTGGCGTGCCCAAGAAGATCCTTTCGGATCAGGGAACCCAGTTTCTGTCCGAAACCATGCAGGAAGTGAACTCTCTGCTCAATGTTCACAAGGAGACAACGTCACCCTATCATGCGCAGGCCAATGGCCTTGTCGAGCGCTTTAGTGGGACATTGAAGCAGATGTTGCGTCGCCTGTGTGCAGAGCAACCTCGTGAGTGGGATCGTTTCATCCCCGCCGTGCTGTTCGCCTACAGGGAGGTTCCACAGGAAAGCATGCGCTTTTCCCGTTCAAACTCCTGTATGGCAGAACAGTACGAGGACCCACCAACGTCTTGAAGCAGATGTGGACTCACAGACGATATGGAACCTGCTGTCAAGGAGGAGAGTCGATATGTGGTCGATCTGCGCAACCGCATCGCTGACACTTGCCAGCTTGCTCAGCAACATTTGCAGTCGGCAAAATCCAAGTACAAGGCTTTGTACGACCAGCGCAGTGTTGAACGCTGGTTTGAGCCAGGTGATGAGGTGTTGCTTCTCCTTCCACAAAAGAAGAACAAGTTGCAGCTTGCTTGGCAGGGCCCTTTCGTAGTCTGCAGTCGGGTGGGTGACTGGGACTATCGGATTCGCGTGCGAGGCAAGGAACGCCTGTATCATGCCAACCTCCTGAAGGCATACGTGCGACGAACTCGTGCCAGGCGGGATTCACCCCTGTCGTTGTGGAGAGTGGCGATGAGCACGCCGTGTCGGTGGCTCAGGACATCCCCACTGTTCCTCTCGTCAAGGAGAGTCATGGCAGGATGTTTGCTTTGGTTCAAACCTCTCCTCAGCTCAGGCAGATCAACTGCACAGATTATGCCAAGAGTTCCAGGGCGTACCCAAGAAGAAGTACGGCCGGAAGTTTGTACTGGAGAGCGATCATCATCCTCTCCAGTGCCTGGACCGGATCGGCCAGTCAGTCGTCGACTCATGAGTTAGGCAGTGGAACTGCAGAGTCATGCGTTCACTTTTCGCCATATCAAGGGTTCCAGCAATACGGATGCTGACTATCTCAGCCGAGCTCCGTAGTCAGCACATTGGAGAAATCAGTCAGAGGGACATTTCCCTCAACCAGGGTTATATCCCTTTTGTCTCTGTATCAGGTGTAGTGACAGTTTTCACTTCAGTGATGTTAACGGTAGTGAATCACCACTAGTTCAGATTGCCACTTTTATTGTTGGAAGGTTTGCTTAGTTGTTTGATAAAATGTATATTATGTATCTCCCTGTGTAATTCTATCGTGAAACGGTTGTATTGGATTTATCGTACTCTGTCGATCACAGAGTGTTGGGTTCGGTCCCATTGTTGTGATTTTGCACATGCGTCAAGGTTCAAAGGAGCACTGTATCTCAGAGAAACAGATGCTTTTAGAAGGGGGTTTGTCACGAGTTTGTCACGAGGCCTATGACGATTGACCCATCTAGGGTGGTGGAATTATTCATTTATTTATTGTCGTTGTTGTTGTCGTGTATCCGTCCCTTAATGTGGCTTGTGGTGCGGTTGCACCTTAAATGTCGTTCAGCTCAGGTTAGGTTTACTTTCTCTCTCTCTCTCTCTTTCTCTCTCTCTCTCTCTCTCTCTCTCTCTCTCTCTCTCTCTCTCTCTCTCTCTCTCTCTCTCTCTCTCTCTCTGCCCGTGCAATTCATCCTGCAAGTTCACGGGTGGCTGGTACCTTTCGCTTGAACTGGCTGTCTCTATCGGCCTCTCGTCTGTCTTTTTACCTGCCGCACGTGCATTATTCCTCTTAGGCTTGAGGTATTCTCACTGTGACGTACCGTGGCATGTTGGCTGCCATCGCTGAGGCAGGTTTTCTCTTCACTCGAGCGGAAGATGTCTCTGGAGCGCCTGCTCCGGTTTTGGTTCTACACCACTTCGTCGAAGGTACGGTCGGTACCTTCATTCCTACAGTCGGCCTGTAGGGAGGGACATTCACGTCATCTCTTTTCCGCATCTGCTCTGCTGTCCTCTCGACCGGTCAGAGGGTAGAGAGTCGCTTGACCCGCCACTGGGGTCAACCACGGGTAGCTGGTAAGCATCAGTTTCGTGGTTCGTTTGTTGTTGTTGTTTTTTTTGTTAGCCGGCTAATTTTTCTCTTTTGCGCAATTTCTTTTGGTTTTCAAAATTATAAAAGAAATATTGTTCGAGACCACTTTTCTCTGGTTAATTCAATCTTTAACCTGGCCAGTCAAAATTATATCCAAAATTCTTTATTCTTTTTATGCATCTGGTGATGCGGTAGTCGGTGGGGATGGGGGGAGAGCCTGGTGATTCAGGGTTGGAACTTGCTTGGTCTCGCTCTTCCGCCCCTGTCACAATTGCCGGTCTCGTATTCTTCGGCCACCATCTGTTTGTGTGTGCAAGGGGAACGAGTTTTATGTTTGCGAGCGTGCGTACGCATGATTAGTCATTTGGATGCGTGGTTGGAGAATTGTGTCGTTTTGAATGTTGCTATAAAATGTGGTGATAATTGTGCCATTGAATTATTATTTGCAAATGTGATGACAGTTATAAAGCAATGGTTGCTGTATTAGTTTCAGTTCCTAAGAAAGGAAAATGTTGAACGTGAGTGAGGGAAGGATGAAGCCATGATTTTCTATTCATGTGTTTAACCTGTGAATGTAACTTCTTACCTGCTTCGTGTGAGGAGACCTTTAGCGAACCTTCCTCGGTTGGTTTGTTTACTGTGTTATGTTCAGGTCTGTGTTGAGCTGATGCTGTTAGTTTAGTCAGCGAACCTCCCCTCGCCCATCATGCGAGGGGCTGTTAGGATTTGACAGCATATGCCAGACTGTACTGACTGCGGGGTTCCAGTACCCTTCCTTCTTTCCTTCCAGTTTCTTCCGGTTCCCCTCTTCCCGGGGGACTCACCCGAAGCTTGCGCTGTTGGGGCCGCGCACTGGTTGAGGAGCACAAGGGCTTTGCTGGAGGATCCCGATCCCTGTCCGGGACCTTCAGCGACAACGCCTCGTCCCACGGGGACGCGTTCTCTGTGGTCCTCGGACTTCCCACAACCAGTGTCACCAGTGTGGTTCGCTATGTGTCGTGCAATTCGGTGTGTGTGTGTCAATGTTGTCGGCATTGAAAGACCCTTCGTTCAAGAACCGACCCGGTTTGGGGCACTTGATGCGACTCGGTGCTCACAGTGAACTTTGGGGAGGCAGGGGTGTGGGGGAACCACATGAAGCACGGAAGGGAATGTGGGCTTAAAATGCTTATTTATGATTATAGTTATATTGTGTGAGTTGAAATGCTTGTTTGTGACTATGGGTATGTCGTGTGTGTTGAAATGCTTGATTGCGTGTAGGTCGTGTGTGTTGAAATGCTGCATTGTGATTGTGCATGTTGTGTGCGTTGGAATGCTTATTTGTGACTATGTGGTGTTGGTGTGAATAAATGGGGTGTTGTATCGTAATCTTTCTTGTGTGGTCTCTTGCGGGGCGTTGTGAGTCAGTCACTCCCTTCACTCCATCTAAACCGATCCTGTCAGGCAGACCTCCAGGGGTCGGTCGTGACATACATGATTAGACACATATATTAAGTCACTATGTCAACCAATTAGTGAGTCAGGCCATAAACCGACCGATTTAACAGTCTGTCCGTCAATCACTCGTAAATCCATCAAAGTCATCGACAGATCATTGCGCTTTCCTCACACATGGATTAGACCTCAGTAATGAGGCATCTTCTTCCCTTTCTTCTGCCCCCCCCCCCACCTCCCCACCTCCCCCTCAATTCACTTTGTCTCTGTCTCTGCTGCGTCTCATCCCAGATTTTCAACAGCCATACAACAGGGCTGATTTGACATTCAGATTGAAGATGCATGAGAGAACAGATAAATGTCTGTTCTACCCCACTTGCTCCTCCACCGAGTTTTTGGGCGAAAGTGGCCTAAAAGCCACCTTTTCCTGTTCTCTGACAAGTAAGACTTCATAACCAAAAATAACGATTATCTACAAACAAACATACTGTGCAGGGTTATCCGTTTTCAATACTAATTTACTAAACTTTTCAGATTTTAATTTTTGCTTAATCCTATGTTTTTCCTGATCATTTTCAATAACATCATTTTCGCGCAAACATTCTTCAAATGAGTCTCTGTCTTTATGTGAAATAACACTACAGTCTTTAACTGTTCTAAGCCTTTTAAACTGAGTTATATTTCTGGCTAAAATCACACACTTATCAGCTGTCTTCCGCTGAAAGCTAGTTTCGACAAGGTTTTCTTTTTAAGGGGAAAGGGGGGAAATGCTGATTGGTTGGTAAATGTTTTTCCCCTTGGGAAATGTTTTTGGCATTGGGGGGAATTGGGGTGTTGTTTTTTTTTTTGGCTTTGGGGGAATTTTTTTTGCCTTTAAATTTGTGACAAAAAAATGTTTTTGGTTTTTTTGGTAATAAAGGGGATTTAACAGTTGTTTTTGGGGGCGTTATTCAGTAATCCTCCCTTTCACCCCCACAAACACCGATCCCAGGGAAGACCCCCGGGGTTGGAGGCACTTCTTCCCCTTTTGCCCCCCCCCAATTAAGTCCCCCTAAACCCCCTTTTCTTTTTGTCCCCGTCTCCCTCATAATTTTCAAACCATCAACGGGGCTTGTTTCCTTCCAAAATTTAAAAGATCAGAAAGAACATTTTTCCCCTTTCTCCCCCCCCCCCCACCTTTTAAAACCCCCCCACAACCATTTTTTTTCCCCTTTTCTCTGCTGCTTAAATCCCAAAAAAAATTATAAACAGAACAAAAAACTTTTTGCATTTCCTTTTTTAAAATTTTATAAAACAGATTTTAAAATTGCTTCCAGGTTTTTCGAAATTTTCCAAAAACCACCTTTTCCCGCCGCAAAATTTTTCCCAAATGAATTCCTTCTTTATTTAAAAACAAAAATCCTTCAAAACCTTTTCTTTAAATCTTTTAAAATTTTTTTTTAATTAAAAATTTTTGGCAAAAAACCCATCCCTTTTTTCCCAAAATTTTCTTTTTTCCGGGGGCTGAAACATTTTCAAAAATTGTTTTCCCCTTTTAAAAAAAAAAAGTTTTCTTTTCTTAAAGTCTTTTAAATAATATTCTGCTTCCCCAAACCCCCAGTTCCCTTAAAACTTTTTCAAAAACCCTTTTTACTAGTTTTTTTCTGGGGTTAACTAAATAAAATTTTCTCACCCTTCCATTAAAAAAATTTCTACAAATTTTTTCAGTTTAAAGTGGGGAAAAAATTTTTCACCTTTGGGTTTTAAAAAATTTACGGAAAAACTTTGTAATGGGGTTTTGGGGAAAAATTTTTTCAAAATAGTTAAAATTAGGGTAAATTTTAAAAAATTTTGGGTGGGGTTTTTTTTAAAAAGGGGAAATTTGAAAGAGGGGGGGTTAAAAGGTTTTGTTTAATGTTTTTATTAAAGGGGGAATTTAAAGGTTTTT
Organism: Conus ventricosus; assembly: GCA_018398815.1. Classification (NCBI taxonomy): domain Eukaryota; kingdom Metazoa; phylum Mollusca; class Gastropoda; order Neogastropoda; family Conidae; genus Conus; species Conus ventricosus. The sequence continues at coordinate 181,282 of JAFLJL010016332.1, forward strand.
TTTGGTGTTTGGTAAAATTTTTGGGGGTTTAGTTTTTAATTTAAATGGAGGGGGGGGAAAAAGTTGATTTTTTTTAGTGTTGAAAGTTGTTTTAATTAAACAATTTTTTATTTTTTTGTTTTGTTTTTTAAAAACCTTAATACCTCCCAATTGGTGAAAAAGGGTAACTTTTAAAAACTGTCAACTTTAAGTTTTGGGGCAAAATTAAAATTTTCCCTTTAAAAGGGTAAAAGGAAAAACCCCTTTTAACAATTTTTAAAGAAAAAATTTTTTAAAAATTTTCTTGTAACTTTTAAATTTTATTTGGGGAAGGGGGAAGGGGAAATTTTTTGGTAGGGGTTTTTTAAAAAGTTTTTTTTGGGAGATGGAAATTTTTTTTAAACGGCATATTTTTTTTTTTGGGGATATTGTAGGGGGGGGATGGGGGAATTAATGGAAAAAGGGAAAGGGAAAGTTTTTAAAAATTTTAGGGGGAGGGTTTTAAAATTGGGAAAATTGTTGTTTTAAAATTTTTTTAAATTCTAAATATGGTTTAAAGTTTGGGGTGGGGGTTTTTTAATTTTTTAAAAAATTTCTTTCGGGGGCCCTTTATTGTTTTGCGCATTGTTCTATTTTAAAGGAAACTTTTTCTGTAAACCAACCTCTTTGCTTTTATAACCACCATTTTTAGTGTACTCAAAAAAAAATAAAAAAAGCGCCTATCTAAACCTTCTGTTCAAAGCCCCCAAACGCCCTGAAAGGGTTTTTTAATTTCAAAAGTTATCACCTTACGGGGGCCCAAAATGTAACTCCTGTTTTTCTGGGCCCACGCACATTTTTAGAAACGGGTTTATTATTTTATTTCCAAAAAAAGTGCGGGTTTATCACATTTTACGATTTCCCCATTTTGTCTTTGATTTTAAAATTAAAATAAACCGACCCCCCCAAACAATTTTTTAAACTGAAAATTAGGAATTGTAAAATTTTCAAAATCGAAAAATGCAGTTTTCCCCCCGGACGGCAGACCCTTAGAACGGGAAAGGGGGCCCTTTCCCATCATATAAGTTTTCATCAGTGTTTGAGCTCACCCAAAATTTGAACATAGAGAAATAAATTTAAATGCAAATCGACAAAATTTTCCTCCCTCATAAGTAGTTTTGTCTGGCGCAACCTAAAACTATAAATTTTCCCCGTTGTCTTTTGAAAAACCTAACAATTTAGCTAGCCCCTCCATAAAAATAGAAACCCTACTTTTTCCCTTTTTTCATTTTTTGAATTCCAAAAATTGTTGTAAAATTTTTCCCATTGTTAATTTTGAGAGCAATGCGAATTTACCATTGCTACTTTTAGCGGGGAAAAACCCAAAAATAACCATCAGGTAGGTTTTAACGGGTTTAACAAATTGGCCATTATTTTTAAATTTTTTTTTAATCTTTTTTCCCCTTTGGGCTTTGTTTAAAAAATTAAACCAAAAACGTTTTTGAGAATTTTTTAAAGGAGCGCGACCCGTTCTGGTTCCGCTTTTCGTTTTAAATAGCATTTTTCAAAAAACGAAGGGGGGCCCTTGAGTTGTTATTTTTAACAAACTTTTTTTAAAAAACAAAAAAAAAAATGAGTGCTTTTCAAATATACTAAAGCAAAATATTCGGGGGCCGCACTACAATTTTAAAAATAAAGCAACTGACAACCCTCGACATTTCTGTGATTTCAGCCCTAAAATCCTTTTCAAAAAAAGGGTGAGTATTTCCTTTAAAGGGCAATATCTTAACCCCCCCTGTTAAAAAAGACTAAATCCCAAATTGGGGTTTTGGGTCACCCGATGCAGTTTTATATGAACCAGTTAAACTTTGCGTTTTTTTTTGCATCAACTGGGTGTGGAGTGTCGTATGCTGATAAATTAAATCATCCTGACCCTTTTGGGTGAGGGGGTGAAACAGATTTCTTTTTTTTTTAACCTTCAGACGTTTTTTGACTGAACTGAAAGCACCATTCCCAAATGACAACCCTTTTAACCCATTTACCCCAACCGAATAGACTGAAGGTTTTTTAAAAAAGAATCTGTAACAAAATTCAATTTTAACATCAAGACAGATTTTTAGAAAAAAAAGCCCGGGGGACCTTAATAAAATGGTTAGGCAACCCCTTATTTTGGGGGGGGGGCGTCGGGGGGTTTTTTGGTTGATTGGGAATCCCCCTTAACCCTTTCTTTCTCTTTCAGTACCAAACTGTTCCCCGGGTCCATAGACAAGAGCAAAAAAAACAGCATGGACAACTTTTATCTTAACATTTCAAGGGGCCCCAAAACAAGAGGGGGAAAAAGAACGAAAAAACACTCTGTTCCCACTTACTTTTGGGTTTGCTAGGTTCACAAGCACAGACAAGATCGAAAAAAACAGTTTCCTTCAACGGCTTTGACGCAAAAAAACAATACTTAGAAAATTTGAGGACGCCATTAATTCAAACAGTTAAATTTACCTTCAACTTTTCAAATTCCCAAACATGTTTTCAAAACCAAAAATCGAAAGTAGACTTTGCTGTTGGAAACGGGTTTATACATCTCCCCTTCTGCCCTCGGGCTCCAGTGGGGTAAAAATAATAAACTATAATAATAAAATTTCTATAGCAGGCAATGAACAAAAGGGGTTGGGGGAAAAACGACAAAAATTTCTGAGCCATAATATTACAAACAATAAAAAACCCCCAAGTTTTAAAGTCACCCAAATCCCCGCGGCCCAAACCCCCAAAAGGCCATTAAAGGGCCTCACCCAAAGCTCGCGGACTCTGTTCCCGATGACCATGAATTAAAAAGAAAAGCGTTTGTTCGGGTTTAAACACCCCTAGGATTACTTACCCCTTATTTTACAAAAAAATTTTAACCCAAATTTTTTTTTTTTTTTTTTTTTAAGAGAACTAATGCCATAAGTGCTCGGCCAAAACCCAAAACTATTTTGCTTCAGAAAGAAAAAACCCACTAAAAAATACTCCCTAAATTTTCCTGGTAAAGGGATCTATGCTTTACCACAAATTTTTTAAAAAAACTCGCAAGATGATCAAGCTGTTTTTTTACCCAGTTTTTATCGGGCGGAGATGGGGCGATGGCGGTGGAGGCCCTGCCCCCAGCCCCACCCCCGCCTGTAATAGCCTTTACCAGTGAAACTTTTTTTGCAAATCCAAAGGGCCCCGTTATAACGTTTTGCTAATTTTTACCCTTGCCCTCTAAACAGCTTTGGGGTTTCCCGTTCTGCTAGCGTTGGGGCCCTTTCATAAAAAATTTTTTCGGATAGTTTTTTCTTTAAAACTATTCACTTGGGGTTCGTAAAGGTCTGGGTTAGAAAATTAGCACTTCTAGTCTTGCTGATCTTTCTTGTTCAAGATTTTTTAGTTTTTTGGGGTTAAACCCTTTTTTTAATTTCGGCCCTACGTTTGGGGCCCCCGTCACCCTTTCAACGAGTTTTTTTTTTTCTCTTTTATAGCTAAACAAGTTCACCTATTTTTTTGCTAAATTTTTTTGTTAATTCGCCTTTGATGGTTCTTAAAGTACGTTTAAGGCCTTTAGTTCCCCGCAGGAAACGGCGAGTCGTGTAAGTTTTTAACCCTGTTTTTTTCTGAAAACTGGATTCTCTTCTATACATTTTTTAAATTCACCTGCAAAAGTTTTAAATTTTCTTTAATTTCCCATTTTTTTTGCTTTTTGGTTACCCCTTTTGGGAGTTCTTGCAGTTTTTTTTTTAAAGTTTAAAAAAAAACGGGCCTCCCCCCTTTAATTTTTGGCCTAAAAAGGGCCCAAAGGGGCGTTTTTGATCTTTCACACGGTTCCTTTTTTTTAAAGAACCCCCCCCACGGCTAAAAACTTTGAGGGGTTTTTTTTAGTTGTAAGCTGAACAAGTTGTTTTTTGGTCGCCCCTTTCACAAACAAATGGTCATCTTTTACTTCAAAATAAAAGGGCCCCTATAAATTCGGGAGGTTTTTTGGCCAAAAACTTGGGAAATAATAAACTGACCTTACTTTTTAAAATTTTACCGACTTTTTTGGAAAAGTCCCTCCCGTTTTCCTGCTAATTCATCATGCAAGGGGGGGGGGAGGCCCCTGAGCGATGCCGCTCCCAAGGGAAATTTCACCCCATGTCGCCCCTCCACGATAAAAAACATCATAATTTTCTTCATCTTCAATTCCTCCCATTTTTTTAAATAATTAATTTTTTATTTGCTTCAAAAAAATTGGCCAGCAAAAAAAAGGCTCGATTCTTAACCCCCAAAAAAACGAAAAATTCTTACGTCAAATTTCCAGACCGGGGAGTGGTTTGACGTTTTTGTGCCAGGCTCTGCGCGTCTTATTTTTAAAAATAGTACCAAACCCAAAAACAGCCCCCAAACGGGAAACATTTTTTAAAAGAATCGGGGCCGGGCAACCCGTTAAGAAAATTTTCATAAAATTTGAGGGGCAAGAAAAAATTTTCTTTACAAAAATTGCAACATATTTTTAAACCAAATTCTGATCAAATGGCAAAACCGGGGAAGGGAAAGGGAAATCTTGCTTTTCCCAAGGAATCGCAATAAGAAGCACAAAAACTTAAATAGGCCTAAAACTCGCCCAGGGCTAAAAGCAGCAAAAAGGCTTTAGCTGTAATTTATGCGAGGGTTTAATCGTTTTTTTTTTAAAATCCCCTAGATTTTGATTTTTAAAAAAGCGCATGCCCCCTACTTTCAAGGGCATTAAAAGACAGATTGCCCATCCCGAACAAACTTTTAATGAATACAAACGTTTTACCAAATCAACAAACGCCAAAAGCAAAGTACACTTTTTTCTGACATCTCGTTAGAGTTTGACGTTGTAGCCCCTCAAATTTAAGCAAGGCTGGGGGGGCCCCCAAATGATTCAAAATTTAGTAATATAAAACGAAAGAGTGTTCTAATAAAACATATCCTAGAACCCAGGGCAGACACTATAAAAATTTTTAGTTTTGGGCGTCTCACAAGACGCTTAAAGTATTTTATTGCTGTGTAAAAAAAACCCCTTTCAAAAGGGAAGTGAAAAGTTTTTAATCCCAAAAAAAAACGAAAGTAAAATGTTCGATTGAGGGCGTCCTAACCAAATCTTTTCAAGCGGGCTTAAACCTTATCACATTTTGTGAAATAAAAAAAACTTTTTGGGAGGGGGGAGGTTGGGAAATCCAACAGTTGCCCTTTGTGTCTAAAAAATTTACATTTTCACAATTTTAGGCTTGTTTAATTTATTTAACAACAAAATAGGGTTTTTTGGTTTTGACCAAAAGGTCAACAGGGGAAAAAATCAGTTGCATGGAAGCGGGAAAACTGTGAGAGACGTAAAAAATTTTTCCCCAAATTTAAATAAAGAAGAAGAACTGAAAAACCGCTTAATGTACATTTTTTTTTTATTAATGATCCCCAGCTAAAATATTGAAGCTAACAGATTAGAAACGTAGTATACAAAAATTAAATTTTTTTCATTTATAAAAAGCTGTCCTTCGGGTTTATCCAAATGTGCCTACAGCGCCGCCAAAAGAAGAGATAGTAAAAGCCCAAATAAAAAAACCCTTCAGATTAACCAACTTTACCAAAGGGCAGCAAGTTCTAGAGCAAGACCTTTAAAAATACGCAAAACCAAACAAGGGGTTTTCCCTGCCCCCTTAATGCTTTTACATATTTTTAATACTGGGGGAAATCAACTATAAGTCTCTATCAGGGGAACGAGTGTTGGCTCTTAGCAAGGGGCATGGCGCACCCGCAGCTTTCCCTCTAGGGGGGTTTGCTTTAGCTCTGGGCCCGGGTTCATTACTGTACGTGGGCTGGAAAAAAATTAAAAAAACTAAACCCCAAAAACAACCCAGCTATGGTAAAACTAAAAAAGGGCAAAACTTAGTTTCTTTTTAAACTGAAATAAATAAAGCGTTTTGTTGACTAAAACATCAGGGAAGAAAAATTTTAACCCTTTTTCCCGGGGCCGATTTTGATGACAAAAAAAAGACAAAATTTTTGATCTTCAAAGAAAGGCGGGGGAAAGGTTTTTCCCTTAAAACCCCAGCCCCCACAGAAAAAAAAAAGGAATGTTTAAAAAAAAGTAAACGAGAAAATTAAAACTCTGTTCTAAAAAAGCTCACTTTTAACAACCCCAAAAGGGTGTTTATACTTTATTTATAGTCCGGGGCCGCAAAAAAAACCTTTGATATTATTCGACTAAGCCTTTGTAATTTTTTTTAATTTAAAAAAAATGTTGGTTTAGAAAAGAAAGACAGCATGGCTAAGAATATAAAGGACAAGCCCGTTTGGGTTTTGAGGAATGCTCGAGAAAAAGCTTTTTAATCAAGAGAAACTAATGATATAAATTTTAGAAGTCATTGCCCCAAAAAACCCGTACGGGCAATATTTTAGCAATTTCTCATTCCAGGCAAACTAACAATAGCCCCCCCATTTTAAAGTAAGTTAGCTGTTTTAATCGACTAGTAACAATAAAGAAGAAAATCTAGAAGCTGGGTCTAAACTAAACAGCAGACATTCTTTCTCATAATGACTTAACCCCGGGTTTGGGCAACGAACTGCTTACACATTTTGACGCTCCCGGTGAAAACCCCCCTAAAATAGGGGCCTGGTTGGTAAAGAGGCGAAGCCCTTAGAGTTTAGATTAAAAAAACCCAAAGTAGGGCCCGATTTTAGCAAGGCTTACTTTCCCGCAACCTCGGGATTGGTTTTAAAGAAGCATTTTTAAAACAAAAAAAATTTCCCAAAAACAAATTTTTTTCATGTGGGTTTTCCCTTGGGCAAGGCTGCATCATGTCCGCGAACACCAGAAAGAGTGACAAACAATCGGAAATACCCAAAGATTTTAAACTTCAATGGAAAAACCTTTTCCCCTGTATTGTGACCAAATTGACAGTTTGAAGAAAAAAAACAACCCAATAACTTTTTAATGTTTACACTTTAAATGAGGAAAAAAAATTTGGCCCCAAATTAAATTTGCCCAAGAACATCCAACAATGGGCGAACCACCCCAAAAGCATGGGGATTTAAACTCCTAATTTTTCCCGCCACCAGGGGGGCCCCATTACCCCTTGAAAACGCACAATGGGCCCAGAAAAATTGGGCCCGCATATTTAAAAAAACCCACTAACATACAAAAATTCTGCAGAAAATGTTTAACAAAATTTCCATTGTGCAAGCCGCGAGTAAACCATATAAAACATTGTAAAAGTTCGTAGACTGAAAGACAGAACTAACTACGCCCCCCGCCAGGATCTAAATTAGTTATAAAAAGGGAAAAGGGGCTGAAAACAAGCCCATACTTTTTTTAAAGCAGACTTCGAGTCGCAAAATTGTTCCTTATGAAGGGCCAGAAACCACAAAAACTTCGAAAAACAGTCTTAATGATAATCAAAAAATTTGTACATTTGCCTTCTTTAAGGGGTTAGGTCGGATGCGTTTTTTTTTCAGAACCAGAATTATATAGAGGACCAGATTCTTTCAGAAACAAATTTTTAAAAAAACCCTGCACAAGTGCGTAAAAAGCCTGTTTTTAAAAATCTAAACTTAACTTTAAATCAAAAGGGGCCTGAAGACCAACAACCCGTATGACTCACCACGCATTTTTGGGTTTGCGTTTTAAAAAGCTAACGCCCAAGATGTAAACCCCCCCAAATAAAAAACCATGCCAATTAGCGGAAAGTTTCCCGAGGGGCGGCGCATAACAAAGCAATTTCAAAAAAAAGTTTGATTCCCCAAAAAAAGGAACCCGCCTGTAAATTTTTTCACAACTTTCCGGGGTTTTGATCTCACCTTTTTAAATGCAAGCAAAACCACGCCTTCAGGGGACATGCCCTTGCACATCATCAAAAAAGACCTTTTTTTTCACTTTAAATAACAAATTCTTTTTTACGACTCAAAAAAAAGGTGGGGTATTAAGGTTTGGGGGTTTGGGGTTGGGGGGGATTTTGGGTTTGGGAAAAGGGGGGGATAATTGGGGGGGGTTTAAAAGTTGGGAAAAGGGTTTTAAAGAAATTTTTATTTAAAGGGGGTTTTTAGTTTTTGGGGGAAAGGTAGGATGTTTCCCGTTGGTAAGGAATTTTTTGGAAAAATTAAATTTAAAAGATGGAAATTAGGTTTTTTTAAGAAGTAAAAATTTTTTGGCGGAAGTCCTTTTTAAAATTAAGGGAAAAACCCCCATGGGGAAAAATTTTCATTTTACCCCCTTTTTTTTGGCCCAGAGGGGTTTTCCTTTTTTAAATTTTAATAGAAAGATTTCATTAAAATTTCAGTTTAACCTGGATTAAAATTTAAAAAGGGCCCGGGGAGGAAAGTTTGGGCGCCTTTTGAAAAAAATTTTCTTTGGGGACAGTTGATTTTTTGTCAAATTTTCCAATATTAATAAAGAAAAAAATTCTAGGTTTGGGGATGGAATCCATTCCCTTACTTTTAAAGCAAAAACCCTACGAAATAAAAATTTAAAAATTAAAAAGGTTCTAACCCCAACCCAGGGGTTTTTTTTCAAAATTGGATTTGGGTATCCAATAAATTCCCCTTACCCCCCTTAAGATTTTCCATTAGCTTTTAAAAGGGTTTAAAAATGGTTAAAGTTTTGCCGCCCCAAAAAATTGGGTTTCCAAAAATTGAAAGGAAAAAAAAATTTTCCTAAAGAAATTTTCCAAAAATTTAATTTAAAAAAAACCCTTTGAAAAAAAAGCCCTTTTTCCAAAACCCCCTAAATTTGCCTTTTTGATCAAAAAAAAACAGTTTTCAAAATTTAAACCATTTTTGAAATTCAAAGAAAAAACACGAAAAACTCAAAAAAACCCCAAAAAAATCCACAGATGCCAGAAAAAGACTTTTTCAAATTGATGAACAAAAGCTGTTTTGGAAAGACTATGGAGAATCCGCACAACGCAAAGAAGTCAGATTGGTCACCAAGAGAACAAGCAATTAAGCTACTTCCCAAAAAACCAAAAATTTTTCAAAAACTTAAAAAGATTTCATGATCACCTTTTTTGGCCTAATATGAAAAAAAAGAAAATCAAATTGGGCAAACCCCTTTTTTTAATTTTTTTTTGGTTTTAAATGTTTTTGAATTAACAAAGGGTTTTGATGTTTTTTGTTTTTTTATGACAAATTTAAAACCCTCGTACCCGAGTCCCGAGTGCTTTAAACAAAAAACAGATAGTTTTATTTATAGATTCCCCCACTGAAGAAAATCCAAAAAAGACAAGGGAAAACCCAAGGGCTAAAGGGGATGGGAAAGGTACGACACATCTGATTACCCTAAAGATTTTGCCTTTTCATTTAATTACTAATAAGAAGGTTTTAGGAAAAATGAAGGATGAATTATCTGGAAAGGTGATCAAGGATTTGTGGGGTTAAATCGAAAAAGTCCCCTTTTACGGCCCGGAGAAAACAAAAGAAAGCAAAAGGGGAAAATCTCGCAGCGTTGTGCAGTCAAACATATCACATTACAAATACAAAGAAGCATTGTTTTTGGGAAAAAGACTTTTCATCATGACAACGGCAAAAAAGCGATCTAATCACATGAGAACAACAAAAAATTGTACCCAAAAAAGCCCTCCCGAAAGAACAAACCAAAACGGTTTTTTGTTTTAAACCAGAGTTTTCATAAAAAAATCGGGCACTGGGGAACCGTTTAAAATTAATTTTAAAACGGGAAAAGTGGGCTTTTCGGAATTATCGCAGTTCTTCTTTTTACAAAAAAAATCTTTTAGGGGCTGGTTTTTTATGTTTTTTCAGTTTCTCTAAATAATACCCGGCGGATTCCTTTTTAAAAATTCTTTTTATTTCATAAGGGTCAAAAACTCCCAAAAAGGAAAAATTTTCCCTGATGCCAATGTCCCCCCTGCTTTTCCCCCGGAAATAAAGGTACCTTTTCTTTTTTTAAAACCCCCCGGTAATAGTTTTTTTGGCCGGGTGAAGACCTCCTTCAGCAACCTTTAAATTTTTTTGTTTTTTTAATTTCTTTTAAAATGGTTTTAACCCTTTAAATTTTTCCAAATTTTTCCCTTGCGCGCAAAAATAGGGCCAAATCTTCTAACCCATTCTGTGTTGCGAGAATTTTCAATCAGCTCCCTGTGGGTACGGTAGGAAAAAAAGTCTTTCGGCCCAACTGTTTTTTTAAAGTTTTCGACAAAAGCCCGTGATCTGTTTAACTCCTGGAATGCCTTTTTCTAAAGGAAACCCCTATGTTTTTAACAAATAATTGATTCACTTCCCTTTTTAAAATTTTTTTCCATCATAACTTGAAACCCGCGAGGAAAATTTAAAAAGGGGCCCCGTTGGGATAAACCCGTTTAAGGCAAAAGCAACACAAAGCGCTCTTTTGTGTTAATGGTTCCGGGATCTTTGTATCTTGAAGCTAAAGTCAAAGACTGGTGAGTGCGTACTTAAATCTTTTTTGTCTAATCTATCAAGGGTAAAAATAGAAGATCCATTTGATGGGGGGCGTTTGGAGTTTTATTAACAAAATGGGGCCCCTGTTTCGTCTAGGGGCAGGGAAATTAAAAATTTCCCAAAACGCTTGTTTTGATAACCAATTTCCCTTTTTTTGTTGTTTTACTGACCCACTGCTTCGCTTAGCTTTTTGATTGCTGTGCCCCCCTTTCCAAAACCTTTTGGCGAAAAAATAGATTTTTTTTATTTTTTTATTCCCGCCAATATTAAAGGCAACAAAAAAACGCCCGGCATACCAAAAAGGGAATAAACGGGGAATTTTTTGGGATCTTTTTGTTTTTTGATGGGGATAAAAATCGCTAAATTTTTTGGGGGGTTTTAAAGTCTCGATTGGGTTTTCCTTTTTCAAAGTAAAATTCCTTTTTTTTCTTTTATCAACACTTTTAAAAGTGTAAACTGCATGGCCCTGTTTTTTTCAGTGTGTTTTTAATAAAATCAACGCTCAATTCTCTCCTTTTTATGCGATCTTGTGCTGCACTAATTTCTCCACCCTTTTGTTTTTGTCTTTTTTCTCCCCCGCCTTCATCTCGCCCGTTTTTCTAAATGCGTAATTAAAATCCACAAAAGCAGCGGGATTAAAAACCCCAGGGGCCGCCTACCCCATTACGAGTGAAGCCAAATTTTTTTAAAAAGAAATTTTTTTCTTTCAAATTTAATTTTTTCCCAATTATTCCCCTTTCTTTAAATAGAAAATCTTTCGTGGCAAAAAGAAGCGCAATAAAGCAATTACTTTGGCTGAATTTCCCCAAAGTCAAGTTGGGCCCAAAATCGCTGGGTTTTAATTTTTAAAAAACTTTTTTCCCAAACATTTAGTATCCTACACTTAAGGGCCCCCCAATAACACAAAATGGTTACAAGGTTAAACAAAAATTTTTTTTTGCTCATTTTTATAAAAAAAATAATTATAATTAAAAAAAACATGAACAGTGATGGGTCTACAAAACAAAAGGGAGCCTAAACCTTCCCCGAACTTAAAAAAATTTCAAATGATCAAGTTGGGTACCAAGCTATTAACCCAAAAAAAGGGGAGGGGTGTAAAACTTGGCAGCATGGAAAAACAAAACGTTCCCCGGGAAATGAATTTAAACATTGAACAGAAATTTAACAGATTTTGCCGGGAAGACATTAAAAGTATCATAACAGGTATGAACGCAGCTGGGGTCAGAATGGTGAAAAGTGTGGGGGAAACGGTTTTGTTTTTACCCTAAACAAATCCCGTAGATTGCTCCCATTTTTTCTGAACAAGATCTTTCGTATGTTTAAAAGCAAAACCAATTTTTTTAAAAAAGCATTAAGTCCTAGGGTGTGACAATTTTACACAAATTTGGAACTTGTTTTGCCAGTAATCATGGGGTAATTACTTTTTAAACAAAATAGATTTTGTTTTTCCCCTTTAAAAAGAAAGAGCCCGGAAAAAAACAGCAGAATCAAAAACACTGAAACAGGGGGAGAAAGTAAACCCAAACCCCGAAAATCAGCAGAAAACGCTGAATCAGGTTTGGGGACCATTAAAAAACCTGGGCGTGTTTAAAACAGGAAAAAAATTTTGCAGAGTTTGGGAAAAGACAAAAAAATTAATGTTACGAAAATGACTCATCATAAAACATAAACCCCCGCCAAAGCCAGAACCCAAATTTTAATTTAATCCCCGCCCAAAAAAATCCCTTTTGGAATTTAAAGGGGCCCCCAAAAACTTCATGGAAAATTTTAACTAAAACTGTTTCCATTTTTTGGGGCCCTTGCTGCTGCTGGGGGGAGTTTTTATGGTTAAAAATATATAACCAATGGCAAAAAAACAAAAGAAAATTAAAACAAAACCCGAAAACCCCCTAAAACAGAAAAAGAAAAACCGCACCCAAAACCGCAACCCAAAAAAAGAATTTATTTTGATCCATTTAAAATGCAAAAAATATTTTAAATTTTTTAAAAAAAAATAAATTTATGGCGTAATTTTAAAATGAAAAAAATCAATAAATAAAACAAGGATCAAAAAAAGACATTTCCCTAGACCCCGAAAATTTAAAACAATGCGGTTTGCTTCGGGGAAAAACCTTCCTTAAAAATCTATGCTGGCCAAATTTTACACCAAGGGGGTTTTAAACAAGACATCCTCAACGATGAAAGCTTTTTTGAGGCGGGGGTTTACTAAAATTTGACATCAAATATTTAAGAAAAAAACATAGGGTTTTTTTTTTTTGATACTTAAAGAACTTAAATAATAACTTGGGTTTTACTTAAGGATGACTTTAAACAAGAACTTATCAAGAACTTTATCAAAACAATTTAAAAAATTAATCAAAAACATATTAAGGGAAATTGAAATAACTTTTAAATTTAAAAAATTAATTAAAACTTGGGGCACTTTTAAAAAAAAACTTAATTAAGAACTTTGGGGGGACTTGGGGGGGGAGTGTGTGTGGTGTACCAGAGCTTTTTTATTTGTCATGTTAACCCACTTGGGGGCCCGACCCTCTGAATAGGGCAAACCTTTGTAAGTGAAGTGGCGTAACAGCAAAAAAAAAATCTAAACATCCACTGCTGAAAACCCCTTTTACCGCTCTTTGGGGGGAGCGCGGGTCTCTCAAAAAGGGCCCCCTTGCCACTGTAACCTTTGAGCGCTCTAGGGTGGAGCGCTGGAAAAAAGGCTTGGGTACTTGACCTTTGACCGGGGGGCTAGGGGGGAGCGCTGAAGAAACCCCGGGTTGCCACTGTGGGCCTTTTACCGCTCTAGGGTGGAACGTTTTAAAAACGGCTTGCCACGTGACCTTTGACCGCTCCCAGGGTGGAAACGCTAAAAAACGGCTTTCTTTCTGTACCTTTGAACCGCTCTAGGGTAGAGCGCTAGTTTTTTCTCCCCTGCTGCGGACTTTGAGAGGGGTGGTTTTGGGGTTTTAATTTTGGTTTTTTTGTACAGGGGTATCCAATAAATTTTTAATCTCCCCCACGCTTTAAACATTAAATACAAAACCTTCCCCCTAAAAGTAGACTTTAAAGAAAAAAGAAACCAAATGTGGAAAAAACCCTTTTCCCTATGGATCAAAAAACGAGCCAAAACTCCTTTGTTTTTCGAAATAAAGAAGGGCCTGCCCGGGTCTCAAAAAACCCTCCAAAAACACTAACCAAAATTTTCATGGTACTCAACATTCTCGTTTAAGTAAATTTTCAGCTTTGAAATCTCCCACTGTCCCTTTTTTCTGCCATGATTAAAAAAATTATATAAAAAAAAACCAACCTGCCCAAAACCCGGTAAATATCTTCTCACTACACCACACACCTTTAATTACAATACAAAACCCCGGGCTTGGTGGGCGTGGCGGCCCTAAAGTGGGGGTGAACAAAGTAACAGTCTAAACAATTTGCAGAAAACGGCCCTGCCCCGAAAAACCCCCCGGTAGAATTTTCAAACCCCCCCCCCCCCCACCCCTCAAACCCGGCAAGCCCAGCTCCCGCTTTTGTTTTTTTTGGGCGCTTGCCGGCGCTTTTGTGAACGAGGTCGCGGGGGGCCGCCAGCCAAATTAAGCGATTTTGGTTTCGGGGGCCCCGTGTCAGCCTATCCCGTTACACATATTTTGTAGGGTTTGAAAAAAATCAGAATAAGTGTGCGGGCCCCTTTTTTTCAAACCCGGCTTGAAAATTGGCAGAGTTCCCGCAATTACTTTCCGTAGCCAAGCTTTTAAAGGCAGCTCTAATCGCCAGTATTTGTACATCCGGCACTGTATATTTAAAAGCATTTATAAAGAAGAAGTGCTCCCCCACAAAACTACCCTCCCATACGGTAGGGTTTACTAAGGTTGCCTAACCCATCTAGTTTTTTTGCCAAAAACCTTCGAAAATCGCCAAAAAAAGGGCAAAAGGGCCCACTTAAAAGGCCCGATGAATTGGGTTTGAATTTAAAAAAAAAAAAAAGTTTTACACATCTTAAAAACACCCGAACAGCTTGCCACATTAACACGAATCTTAGTTAAAAAAATCAATCAAGTCTAAAAACAAACTGAGAACATTTTTTTTCTTGGGAGGAACAGCAAAAAAGTTTCAAATAAAAAGTTTTTTAGCATACGAATCACCTGTTTACCCCCGCCTTAAGAAAAAAACGCCAAGTTTTTTAAAAAAATTGGGTTAGTGTCTCAAACCAGCTCCCAACAATCAACGCGTGATGGTTTGTTTTTTCTTCGGGCCAACTTTCAAAAAATGCCCGCCCAAATTTTTTAGAAAAAAGGGGCCCCTCTCAAACAAAAGTCAAACACGTAAAAAACTAGCTACATTTGTTTCAATTTCCCTTTAACCAAAAAACCTTTTAAGAAGCCGTTCAAAACCAAAGCATTTTTGTTTTACTTTTTTCTTTTTTTAAAAAAAAAAAATCCCCTCCGGTTTTTACACAAGGGAGTTTTAAAATAAAACTTTTGGCCTCGAATAACAACCTTTTTTCCCCAGAAAAGTTTAAGGGCCCTTTAAAAATAACACAAGTAAAACACAGTTTGGGCCCACAGAGCGCCCAAAAAAAAACACAGCCCTTTTTGTTTCAATAGTCCCAAACAACAATTTGGCCCACCCCAGTCCCCTGTCACGCGACAGCCTCGAATTTTGGGGTGCGACGTGGCAACATTTTTCTGATGCCCAATTTGGGGGTTTTCAACCCAGCCGAGTGTGCTTTGTTCCCGCGCAAAGGGTAGGGGCAAAACCCCGCCCCGAGCCCCTAAATTAAGTGATCAGGTTTCCCGCCCCGGTACAAAGTTTGCGGATTTTATTTTCATTTTAAAAAAGAAGAGAAAAAGTGTGTTTGTGAGTGTGTGGGTTTTGTGGGCTGCTGCCCGCCCCTGTCGCTGTCTGTCTCTCTCTGTCTTTTCCTTTTCTGTCTTTTCTGTTCCCCTTTTGCCGGGGATCTCTCCTCTCTCCTCTCTCTTCCGCCACAGGAAAAAAGGGGGCTTTTTTTGGGCCCCTTTCCCCCAAAACCGGGGGGGAGAAACAAGTGGGGTTGAAAAAGACATTTATCTTTTCTCGCATGCGTAGGTTTTTTTTTCAAAAGGGCCCAAAATTTCCCTTTATCATGACAAAGGGCTGGCCCCGGGCCTTTCCCTGTAAAGGGGATTTACGCCGGCAGTGTCCTCGTTATCACCAAACTTTTCACAGACACACAGAGGGCGCAAAACTTCCTTTCCCGGGGCCACGTACTTTAAAAAACGAAAAACAATTTTAACATGGGTTTAAAACAGACATTTTCAAAAACGTCTCTCCTGAGGTTAATCCCTTATGACTTGGGAAAAATTTCCATTTTTTTAAAACTCTTTAAAAAAAAAAAATTTGTCGCTTTATCCAAAGGGAAATTTAAAAACTTACGACCCAAAATTTCCCTTTTCCCTTTTTTTGTCAAAAAACAAAAGAATTTTTCCTTCCCCTCAATTTCCCAACAACTTAAAACACCTTTTCCGTTTTTCCCCCAGTCCGCCTACCGGCTGGAAAAAATCCCGAAAAACTGCTCTCAAACCGAAACCTGAATTTAATTTTTGTGTTGTGTGGGGTTTTGTGGTGTGGGTGTGGTGTTGTGTGTGTGTGTGTGGGGAGGGGTGGGTGTGTGTGGTGTGTGTGTGAGGGGTTTTTGTGTGGTGTCCTGGGCTTTTTCTGGGTCCCGTGTCTCCCGTTTGGGGCTGTGTCTCTGGTTTGTCTTGTCTGTGTGTGTCACCTTTCCCGCGTAACCGTTTTTATTGCCCGTTTAATTTTTTGTTCCCCCAACCCCCCCTTCTCTGTCTTAAAAATTTTGTCCTTTTGTGTCTGCTTTTTTGTCTGTATGTCTGCCTGTCTGTCTTCCTGTCTGTTATGCCTGATTCTCTGCCTGTCTGTCTCTGTCCATTTGTCTGTCTGTCTGTCTGTCTGTCTGTCTGTCTCTCACTCTCTCTCTCTCTCTCTCTCTCTCTCTCCTCTCTCTCTCTCTCTCTCTCTCTCTCACACACACACACACGCACACACGCACGCACGCACGCACGCACGCATGCACGCACGCACGCACGCACGCACACACACGTGCGCGCACACATACAAAGTGGGAATGATAAGACCAGCAAGAACGAAACTCAACAAATTGTCCATCATGTGCTGTCCTTGTTTGTGCAGATAGACCACCTTACTAAGGCAGCCCCCATGCCTACCCTCCAACCCCCAAAAGAAAATGTTTCTAAATCACAGGGCTTCGTCGGTTCCAGAGTGTCAGTCTGGAACTGATCCTGTCTAGCAGCCAATTTCCATAGAGAGCGAAAGGTGCTTCAGTGAGTGAACAAAGTACAACGGGGCTCTCTGCTGCAGTGAATTAATAAGGCGAAGTCGGTGAAGACGACAGGAGGAGTGGACAGCCAGGGAATCAGAAGGCAGTGGTTGGAGGTAGCCAGGTGAAGACGACAGGAGTGGACAGTATGGCAATCAGAAGGCAGTGGTTGGAGGTAGCCAGGTGAAGACGACAGGAGTGGACAGTATGGGAATCAGAAGGCAGTGGTTGGAGGTAGCCAGGTGAAGACGACAGGAGGAGTGGGACAGCCAGGGAATCAGAAGGCAGTGGTTGGAGGTAGCCAGATGAAGACGACAGGAGGAGTGGACAGCCAGGGAATCAGAAGGCAGTGGTTGGAGGTAGCCAGGTGAAGACGACAGGAGGAGTGAACAGTATGGAAATCAGAAGGCATGGTTGGAGGTAGCCACGTGAAGACGACAGGAGGAGTGAACAGTATGGGGATCAGAAGGCAGTGCTTGGAGGTAGCCAGGCATGCAGCACCATGAGTCTTAAACAACTCTCTGTCTCTCTACCTGTCCCTGTCTGTATATCTGTCTCACTGTCTGCCTGTCTCTCTCTCCCTCTCATGGGAAACACACTATCTCTATCAGCCTGCCTGTCTCTCTCTCTCTCTCTCTCTCTCTCTCTCTCTCTCTCTCTCTCTCTCTCTCTCTCTCTCTCTCTCTCTCTCTCTCTCTCTCCCTCATACACAAACACACTTACACATGCACTCACGAGGACGCACGGACAGTCAGGTGGCGATAGCTCAAAAATAAAACCCGTTCCTGTGGGAAAGATGTCCAACTTGTTTTACACACACACACACACACACACACACACACACACACACACACACACACACATATATATATATATATAATATATATATATATATTATATATATATATATATATATATATATATAATATATATAATGCTGAACAATTAAAGTAGTGGGGGAAAACAAGTGCAGGCTAACAATTCTTCAGTCATTATAGTAATGACTTGGCAAAGATTTGAACTTTTAGAATAAAGAAAAAAAATGAAGAAAATTGGGGAATATATTATAAATATGAGGAACCCTTCATTTGCTGCTTGAGGAAACCACCGTAATCCCTCTTGAAGGCACATCTATTTGTATTGCCTACTCCTAGCCTTTCGTCCGCTGGATCGGACTCATCAGGGAGTCACGGCTGATTATAAACTCCAAGGGTAAATAACTGAACACCATTCCAGCAATTTTCAGAGTAGCTTGGTGTTGCAATTAGTAGTGTTATAGGGTGCCTTGACCCGGAGCGGATCCCGGCCGGAGCGGATCCCGGCCCGGAGCGGATCTCGGGTAAGGAGCGGATCCCGGCATGGAGCGGCTCTCGGGTAAGGAGCGGCTCTCGGGTAAGGAGCGGCTCTCGGGTGAGGAGCGTCTGCCCGGAATGGAGTGGGTTGTGTGTGTATTGTTGTGTGTGTGTGTGTGTGTGTGTGTGTGTGTGTGTGTGTGTGTGTGAGTGAATGTTATGATTGTCCAAACATATATATATAGTGGGTTATATCAATATAAAAGCAGTGTAACAATAAGAAAAATGCTTGTATTTTATTTAACTTTTACATTATTTTTGCTATGAGAGGTTTAAACAAGTAGATAATATGTATGGATTATATGCTTACTGTAAGTAGATGGTCCGTAGACAGTGGTTTGTCGTCAGTACGATGAAACGCTGAAACATACAAGCTGTCGCTACCTCGAACAAAAAAAAAAAAAAAAA
>JAFLJL010016332.1:207065-209565 GCA_018398815.1 Conus ventricosus
TGTCGGGGAGTTCCGGCCTTTTCCTCTACAATTTAGCTTTGATTGAAGTGCAAGTGTATTGACAGAGATGACGTTTCAATAGTCCTGTATGTGGTATGTGTAAATTGTGTGAAATTTCGTTTATATAGGAATAAATAAATGAATAAACACACCAATAAGTAATAATTAAATAAATACACAACTGACTAACTAACTACGTAGGATGAAAAAGCAGCCAACACCCAGGTTGTGGCAGTTACATTTTTCGGTTTATTAAAACTTCGTCAATAAAACCATGGACTGGCGATTACAGACAAATCACAACGCCTGTTTCTACACACTAACTAACTACCAACCAACTTATTAACTAGCTAACTAATTAACCAACTAACATTGTTCAATAACCGAAAACAAACAAACAATATTCAAATGAAAATAAAAACAACTTTCGATGCTTACAAACTGTCACCTCTCTCTCTCTCTCTCTCTCTCTCTCTCTCTCTCTTACACAAACATGCTATGGTGTTCTTTTGTTTCTTAGATGGGACCTTTGGCAGGTTTTTGAAAATTCACAAACATGCTGTGGTGTTCTTTTGTTTCTTAGATGGGACCTTTGGCAGGTTTTTGAAAATTCACAAACATGCTATGGTGTTCTTTTGTTTCTTAGATGGGACCTTTGGCAGGTTTTTGAAAATTCACAAACATGCTATGGTGTTCTTTGTTTCTTAGATGGGACCTTTGGCAGGTTTTGAAAATTCACAAACATGCTATGGTGTTCTTTTGTTTCTTAGATGGGACCTTTGGCAGGTTTTTGAAAATTCACAAACATGCTATGGTGTTCTTTTGTTTCTTAGATGGGACCTTTGGCAGGTTTTTGAAAATTCACAAACATGCTATGGTGTTCTTTTGTTTCTTAGATGGGACCTTTGGCAGGTTTTTGAAAATTCACAAACATGCTATGGTGTTCTTTTGTTTCTTAGATGGGACCTTTGGCAGGTTTTTGAAAATTCACAAACATGCTATGGTGTTCTTTTGTTTCTTAGATGGGACCTTTGGTAGGTTTTTGAAAATTCACAAACATGCTATGGTGTTCTTTTGTTTCTTAGATGGGACCTTTGGCAGGTTTTTGAAAATTCACAAACATGCTATGGTGTTCTTTTGTTTCTTAGATGGGACCTTGGCAGGTTTTTGAAATTCACAAACATGCTATGGTGTTCTTTTGTTTCTTAGATGGGACCTTTGGCAGGTTTTTGAAAATTCACAAACATGCTATGGTGTTCTTTTGTTTCTTAGATGGGACCTTTGGCAGGTTTTTGAAAATTCACAAACATGCTATGGTGTTCTTTTGTTTCTTAGATGGGACCTTTGGCAGGTTTGTGAAAATTCACAAACATGCTATGGTGTTCTTTTGTTTCTTAGATGGGACCTTTGGCAGGTTTTTGAAAATTCACAAACATGCTATGGTGTTCTTTTGTTTCTTAGATGGGACCTTTGGCAGGTTTTGAAAATTCACAAACATGCTATGGTGTTCTTTTGTTTCTTAGATGGGACCTTTGGCAGGTTTTTGAAAATTCACAAACATGCTATGGTGTTCTTTTGTTTCTTAGATGGGACCTTTGGTAGGTTTTTGAAAATTCACAAACATGCTATGGTGTTCTTTTGTTTCTTAGATGGGACCTTTGGCAGGTTTTTGAAATTCACAAACATGCTATGGTGTTCTTTTGTTTCTTAGATGGACCTTTGGCAGGTTTTTGAAAATTCACAAACATGCTATGGTGTTCTTTTGTTTCTTAGATGGGACCTTTGGCAGGTTTTTGAAAATTCACAAACATGCTATGGTGTTCTTTTGTTTCTTAGATGGGACCTTTGGCAGGTTTTTGAAAATTCACAAACATGCTATGGTGTTCTTTTGTTTCTTAGATGGGACCTTTGGCAGGTTTTTGAAAATTCACAAACATGCTATGGTGTTCTTTTGTTTCTTAGATGGGACCTTTGGTAGGTTTTTGAAAATTCACAAACATGCTATGGTGTTCTTTTGTTTCTTAGATGGGACCTTTGGTAGGTTTTTGAAAATTCACAAACATGCTATGGTGTTGCACACCAGCCTTTTCTGGGATAGCATTCTGCTTAAAACAGAAAAGGCAGAGGAGTCAAGTTAGGACTTTCCGAGGTCACTGAGGAGAAACAATCAGGTTTCGAAACACCGTTATCTGTCCAGGAGTTATGGTATATTAGTGTGATTTCTTTCCCTTGGAGATTGTCTCCCCCTTGGTTACTATAAGCTTGCTGAAGGCTCACTTTGAGAAGCAGTTATTATTCCCCACTCACCCACTCAAGCACATGCTGCTTGTTAGGCAAAATCATTTACCACTGCAATAAGAATGCTTATCTCCCCCTATTTTTTCAACATAAGACATAAGAGCAAGTTTTGTTTATAATTGAATATTTCTTGCAGTCATTGCAACACCAAGCTGCTCTGAAAATTGCTGGAATGGTGTTCAGTTATTTACCCTTGGAGTTT
>JAFLJL010016332.1:217065-224565 GCA_018398815.1 Conus ventricosus
TCTCCAATGGTCAGGTCAGGACATGCAGTCCAGTCCACACATCATGTGTGTGTGTATCTCCAATGGTCAGGTCAGGACATGCAGTCCAGTCACACATCGTGTGTGTGTGTGTGTGTGTGTGTGTATGTGTGTGTGTGTGTGTGTGTGTGTGTGTGTGTGTGTGTGTGTGTGGGGTGTGTGTGTGTGTGTGTGTGTGAACAAGAACAAGAACAAGAACAAGAACAAGAACATATTTTATTGCCATATGAAAACCAGAGGTTTTGTGGGGCACAGATGATCAAGTTCAGACATTCAATCTAAACTAAACTAATCCTAGCGTTGTCACATCTTGCAACATAACATCATTAGTAGCAGAAAGAAAAGCACAGTGTGTATCAGAGTCTGATTAAATTTTCTGTCTCCGAAGAGAAAAACACAACAGGATATACTGGGCAAGTACAGGTTGGAAGCAGTCCAATAACATAAGCTCCGAGGGTTTTGTCATGTTAGTCTGTGGTGGAAAATCAGTTTTTATTATCCTCGTCATCAGTCATAACGTTGTTGGTCAAATAATTTGCAGTCATCGAGAAAATGTAGTTCGTCCTCAATGACGTGGCATGTCGTGCATAATCTGTTTTCTCTGTCAGTGTTGGTATAACGGCCCCTCTCAATTTGGAGGTCATGGGCACTTATTCGTAATCTAGTTAGTGCTCGTCTGCAATCTGTGTCAGTGTGTTGCTCCAATAACCGCCTGTTTGTATTGGGTAGTAACTGTGGCATAAATTTTGAGCTTGGATGTGCTTTCATTCTTTGTTTCTTCCAAAACTCAATATAAATCGTTTCCAGCTTCGCATTGATCAGAAACTTCGGGCGAGTCACACTAAATGTACCCTGATTTTCCCAGACATGCTGTAATCCTATCGTTGACAAGGTTTGTCGTATAAACTTCGTCCATTTGCTTTCTTCGGTGCCTTGAGAGATCATTGACTGATAAATCTGTTGTTGGTAAGAGTCTTGGTCTGACTCTAATATGTGTATCCAGAATGCGATAGTCTGGGTTATCACTTTAAAAGTAATCGGGAATCTCCCCAGTTCGCCCAAAACCGGTAATGCCATTGCTTTTCTATGAACTCTTAATAATTGCCTGCAGAATTTAATGTGTGCAGTTTCATGTGGGAATTTGTTGCAAGACAGGTTTTGAACAAATGCTGCATTTTCTTTTCTTGACATATTTCATCTTTGTATTGGTAAGAGGATGGGAACCACACCTCCGACCCATATGTGAAGATGGGAGAGACTAACGAATCAAATAGGGTTGTAACTGTTCTCATATTTACATTTTGACCATAAAACGTTCTCTTCAGGTATGTGCGGCTTTATTCCCCTGTCTTGCTAAGTGTTCTTGGGCTTCTGTAAAATGTCCGTTTTTATTGGAAAATGACTCCAAGATATTTATATTGATCTACTGTTTCAATTATGTTTTCACCGCAATTGAAGAATAGTGGTACCTTTGGATCTGATTTGGTGAATACAACGACCTTTGTTTTCTCTGTGTTGATTTTCATTCCCAGTCTAAACAGTAGTTGTGTAACTGGTTTAATTTACGCTGAAGTCCCTGTTTTGAAGTCGAGGGGATAGCTAAATCATCTGCATACAAAAGACACGGAATTTCGACTTGTTTTAGATCGGAAATTCTTGGGAATCATGGTCTCTGAGATATCCGACAATGTCATTTATGAATATGTTAAATAAGGTTGGGCTAAGGGTATTACCTTGGAGGACACCGTTTTGTATTAATATTTCCTTAGTGAAACCAGATTGGCTACTTGTACAAACCGTAGCCCCGTTGTACATGTCCTGTATGATTTGGTAGCTTTTTACCTGTTTATTCCCGCTTGCATCATTTTCATCAGTAGGGCTTCGTGCCATATATGATCAAATGCTTTGCTGAAGTCAACAAAACATCAGTAAAGCCTTTTAGTTCTGTCTTTTAGTACCTTATCAACTAGTTTTGACAATATGAATATTTGATCAGTGGTCCGTGATCCCTTTCTGAACCCTGCTTGCTCCTTTGCCAAAAGGTGGTTTGCCTCAAGATAATGCATTATCCTTTCATTTATTATGTTGCAAAACACTTTTCCCAGCGAACTATTCAAAGTTATGCCTCTGTAATTGTTGGGGTTGGACTGGCCGCCTGACTTATAGACTGGGACTGTGATTCCTGTTTTCCAGAGGTCCGGGTATTTTTCTGATTTTAAGATTAAGTTAAACGCGTCTTTCAGAAGAGGAGCGATTTCAGGAAAACATTGCTTTAAGCATTTCGTTTCTGATTCCATCTTTGCCTGGGGATTTTTTATTTTTTCAGCTTTCTGACCGCGTTCCTTACCTCCGTTTCTAATATTTCATAATCTAACTCTGAATTCCCAGAAGGACGATTATTTGACCTCTTAAATGCTACTAACATGTCATCAACTGTTTGTTTTCGTTTATCTGCGATCTTCTGTTTCTCACCTATTAGTGTTTTTAGATGTTAAAAACCATTTGTTCGCGCTGAGACAATTTTCTTGACCATAAATTTCATGATCGTATGTTTGCAGTTTCCCGAACGGTTTTCCATATTGAATTGGGATCAGTTTCTAGGGCTTTCGTTTAGGGAATTAAGGAGTTTGTTCCGATATATTTTCTTGGTTTTCTTTAAAAGTCGTTTATATATTTTACATTGTGAAAAGTATTTTTGCCTTTAGTTGTTTATTTTGGGGGTTTCTGTTGACCGCGTTCAGTAGTGATCTTATCTCTCTTCTTTGGGAATGACAGTCTCTGTCAAACCACTTCTTCTTTCTCCGTCTAGTTTTTTTTTCCTATCCGTCTTTGTCTAAGCGCCATCTTTGCCGTGGTTGAAAATATATTCGTTATCTGTTCAATAGTCGTATTTATGTTGATGTCATGTTCATTTGTTGCAAGTTGTGTCACAATGTCGGTCTTGGTTTTTTGGATCATGGTGCGTATGGTGGGCATTTTGGAGGTTGCTACTACTTTTTCGGCAGACTTTTCATTCCACTGAAATACTAGATAGTCTTCTGTGTTTTTTGTAAAAATTCCTATGAAGTAGGTCTTTACGTAACTGCTGTTCGTCGTGGGTTGTGAGAGAGGCTTGTCTTTTGTGTAATGTATATTCATTTCTATGGGCAGTTGGATCAATAACTCTAGTGGGCTGTGGTCAGAATGTCGTGTCAAGTCAGTTACTTTCATGTTTAACACATGTCTAAGCAAATATTGTGAGCAAAGGAAATAATCTACTACGCTGCTTCCCCGTGGATTATGACAAGTATACAATCCTGCAAGATCTCCAAGCACTCTTCCATTCAAAACACACATTTGGTTTTCAATACACATGTTACATAAACGACGTCCGTTCTTATTAGTTAGGAGGTCCATCGACTGTCTTTTTATGACGTTATCAAAATGGTAGTCAGCAGGTAAATCATAATAATTCTTTTCATTGTCCAGGCTAATAAAGTCGGCTTGATTGCCTGTCCTTGCATTAAAGTCACCACACAGGAGGATATTGCCTTTTGTTGTTAGTTCTTCAATTGTCACTTTCTAATGAGTCCCATTGCGTCTGGTGTAGTCCTTGCCAAAGGAAGAATGTTCCGGTGGAATATATACACAACCTAAATATACATCTCTCTTTTCTGTCGGTTTCACTGTACATGCTGTTTTAATATGTAACCATGCAACATCGCTGTTATTTTTTGGTAGAATTTTATATACTTTCTGTACTGCTCTTTTATGTAGACAGAGATACCCCCCGAAGCCCTTGGGGCTTTCCCCCTTTTTGGTCGATAATAATGAACCCCTGCAGCAAAACCAGGTAAAGATAATTCATTTGCTTTTTCTATATCAAGATGGGTTTCTTGTAAAAACACAATGTCATATTTAGACAGGATTTCTACGAAACTTTTATCAAGGAGTTTGTTAATCTTTAAGCCGTCATCGGTCCCCTTGTAACCTCTAATATTCCATGATAGCACACGTAACGAAAAGTTAGTTGTGATATTTTGCGTACGAAATAATGTGCAATACATCTATGGGAAAATAGCTTATACACACTCGCGGACTAAGAGCTAATAGAAGCCGCTGTGGGCACGGTTTGAATTATGGGGAGGGAAAGGCCGACTGTGATACTGCCGAGGGCGCAATGTTGTCTCGTCTGTCATTGCCGTGGTGGGCCCGGCGGTCGTCTCGGCGACATTGTGGTAGGTTTCTCGTCGGTTGTGTCGGTAGTAGGGTTGGCGGTCATCTCGGCGTTCGTCTCGGCGTCGTACCCGTGGTAATGTTCGGTGATGTCACGGCGGTCAGCTCGGCGGTAGTTTCGGTTGTCGCCTCGGGCAGCATGGCTGTAGGCTTCCCGTCTGCCATATCTGCGTCCATCTCGACGGTCTTCCATGCGACGACCGAGCCTACGGTAATCGTCATGACCAGGTTGGTGATCGGGCTGGTTGAGACGCCCGAAATGTTGACGTGTCGTGTCACCGTGGTATGTGGCAGCACCTTTGTGCTGTCGGTAGAAGCCCTGGTGGTGGCGTGGTCTGCTGTCGGCTTCTCTCTCTCATCTGGTCACGGATGGGTCGTCTGTGTCGCTGTTTGGGTTTTTCCCAGAGCAGGCCCGCGAGTTGTCTGCCCAGTTGCCTGCCAGGATGCTGGTGCCCTTATCAGTGGGGGGGATAGCGTCCTTCATCAGCCGCTTGTCCCATACTTTGAGATTGTTGTGGGAAACGAAGCTGACTCGCTTCTTTACCAGTAAACGTAGATGAGTTCAAGGCGTTGAAAAGGTCAGCCTTTGTCTGCAGCTCTTCGTCCTTCAGTGGAGCTACTTTGCTGATGACCACTCTGATCTGATCATTGTTCCGGAGAATGTTTTCTCACCAGGGGACTCCAAATTTCCACTGGCAGTCTGAGGAGTGGCACTCTTAAGGTCGTTGACACCAGTATGTATGGCCACCGCTGTCATGTTGTGCAAGCTGTGTTTGTGACAGTCACCAATGGTAGGGCTCCTCCCCAGTGGTCACTGTGAGGCCATAGGATTGGCCCAGGCGTTTCCCGTCAATTCTGTTTAACACAGAATCATGCAGTAGTAGCACTTTGGGAAGGGCGCCCTCCTCACGGTCACTGTCTTCTGTGTCGCCATCGCTACCACTGTCCCGTGGATGATGAAGAAGATGAAGACGGTGAGGATGGCGATGATACTGCTGAAAGTGAGATGTGTTGCTCTTGTAAAGGCAGGTCTTTTTTCTTTCCACACCGCCTCTATCGTAGCGTTGCCAGCGGGTCATGTCCGGTTTTTGTGGTCACCTTGACGCTCTGGGTCTCCTCCGAAGTGTGGGTTTAGCGGTGGGAGGTGATGGTTCCTCGTGTAGTGGCGGGGGTGGGGGCGGAGAAGGGTTTGTAGAGGCAGGGGAGGGGGTTTGGGATTTACGGGGTGAGATGGGCACTGGTCATCTTTGCCAGATGTGGGGAAGGAACGGTCTCGGGGATGTTTCCTTCCCCGTTGTCGCCAGGCCGCCATAAGCTGGCCAATTTCCTCACGCCTGGCCCTCTCACACTGAAACATTTGTTCGGCCAGTGTGTTCACGGCACCCTCCAGGTTTCGAAGTGTGCTATTTGCCCGTTGTGTAAAGGCTTCGAAACTCTCTTGTGTAAAATAGGCCCGGCATGAGTGGTGGTGTGTTGTCTTGCACAGCGTTGTCAGCGGCACTGGCTAATTGTGCAGCAATCTCTTCTTCTACACTTTCTGCCCCTTACACAATTTGGGCACACAGTTTGCATGTATATCTTCTCGAGCTTCGAGTGAAAATCAGAATTTGGTATACAGGTAATTCTGTGCACTCCCAGCTAACTTTGCGGCCACACTCCGTACATTTTAGAGAACGGCCTGTATCATGCACACTGTCACAAACACAAGGCATTGTCATGGTGTACTCACCCTGCCCCTCGTTGTATGCTACTGTTTTAGGCATTGTTGCTCTTGATCAGTCACCATGTCCTCTCCACTGAACACTGTAGGGTCGTGGTGTCCGGCCAACCTCATGGCTTCTCTGGCTTGATTTAGCGTGTCGTACGCCTTGTGCACCGCTTTGGGGAAACCGGTCACCGACTTCGATGCGAGGTTCCACGAAGTGAAAATTCAGTTTGTCGCCCCACAACTGACTGCATAAAACTTTTGCTGATCTTTTTTTGCACCACGATTACCTGTCATAATCACTGAATGCAGGACACGTGAAATGTATCGGCTCTGTAGCCCGGTCGTGTGTGGTAGGTCACTTTTCCCAAGACGTATTTACAGGAGCTGCTGCTTGGTCGCCATCTTGGATCTGTGTGTGTGTGTGTGGTGTGTGTGTGTGTGTGTGTGTGTGTGTGTGTTGTGTGTGTGTGTGTGTGTCCGTCCAATGGTCAGGTCAGGACATGCAGTCCAGTCACTTGCCAATCTGGTCTCCAGTCTTCCGTGTCAAAACACCCAGTGCTTCATGAACCAGATGTCGACTGTTTGACAGAAAATCCACAAAAACAGGTTTGTTGCAAAGACTTCTTCTGAGGTGAAATTTTTTTCTTCTTTTTTTTTTAATGGAATGTTTGTTGCAAAGACATCTTCTGAGGTGATTCTATGGCGTCGTGGGAAGTGACCAGGGTTTTGGTTCAGACTTCACAAAAGACACACCATACAGTGTTCTGAGGGTGTTCTCTTATGGCCTGGAAGTGACAGGGTTTGGTACAGACTTCCAAAAGACACACCATACAGTGTTCTGAGGTGTTATCTTTGGCCGTGGAAGTGACCAGGGCTTGGTACTGAATTCCAAAAGGATACACACCATCACTCGTGTTCTGAGGTGAGTATCTCTATGGCGTGGTGGAAGTGACCAGGTTTGGTACAGACTTCCATAAGAACACAATACAGTGTTCTGAGGTGTCTCTATGGCCTGGATGTGACCAGGGTTTGGTAACTGACCTTCCAACAAGCTCCACACCATTTCAGTGTTCTGAGGTGATCTATATGGCGTGGAAGTGAACCAGGGTTTTGGTACAGACTTCCAAAAGACACACCATACTCAGTGTCTGAGGTGATCTCTAGGCGTGGAAAGTGACCAGGGTGTGCGTTACAGATTCCAAGAGACACACCATACAGTGGGGTGGGATAAGGGGAGACGGGGGAGGAAGGCTTGCTATGTACAATTGTGTTGGGGGTCATGACTTGATCAAGGCGGACCAATACTAGCGGTTGAAGCTGCTAAGACGACGGGTGAAGCTCCTTCGAAGAGAATAGTTGAAATGTAAATTCACAACTTATTCTTCCTTCCCTTATTTCACGAATACTGGACATTTCTCATCTCTCTCTATCTCTCACTCTCTCTCTCTCCTCTCTCTCTCTCTCTCTCTCTCTCTCGCTCTCTTTCTCTCTCTCTCTCTCTCTATCTCGCTATCTCGGTGGTGCTTGTGTGTGTGTGTGTGTGTGTGTGTGTTGTGTGT
>JAFLJL010016332.1:227065-261698 GCA_018398815.1 Conus ventricosus
TCAATCTCTTCACTTTCTCTAACACATTCTCAGTCTATGCTATGGCCAAGGCATCTCGATATACTACACTTCTCTACACATTCTCTTGTTATGCAATGGCCAAAGCCTCTCAATTTCTCTACACATTCTCTAACACATTCTCTTTATATGCTATGGCCAAGGCCCCCTCATCTCTACACATTCTCCTACACTTTCTCTGTCTATGCATTGGACAAGGCACTCTCAATCTCTACACATTCTTCACATTCTCTGGTCTATTGCATTGGCCAAGGCCTCTCATGCTCTACAACATTCTCGACACTTTCTGCTACATTCTGTCCCGCTTCGCACCATTCTCGGTGTCCCACTCAGGTTCAGATACCGTACTTACTTGGGATCTACAATCACGGAGGTCCTCATTAGCGGTAAAGGTCCCACTCATGTTCAGTCTGACTTATATTTGGGTGACGATCTTCCGACACGGCCCTCCCCCCCCCGTCCCAAATACTCGGTGGTCCCCCACCAATCAGGATTTCCAGGACTGACTACTTTGGGATCTCACAATCCACGGCACCCAGCGTCCAATATCGGTGGTCCCACTAGGTTCAGGACTGGGACTACTTAAGGGGATCTCACAATCCACGGCGTCCTATATCGGTGGTCCACTCAGGTTCAGACTGACTACTTTGGGATCTCACAATCCACGGCGCTCCACTTATCGGTGGGCCAATCTCTGGGGCTGCTGACTACTTTGGGATCTCACTATCCACGGGTCCAATACATCGGTCGGTCCCACTCATGTTCAGGACTGACCTACTTTGGGATCTCACAATCCAC
This sequence comes from Conus ventricosus, assembly GCA_018398815.1. NCBI lineage: Eukaryota > Metazoa > Mollusca > Gastropoda > Neogastropoda > Conidae > Conus > Conus ventricosus. The sequence goes on from JAFLJL010016332.1 coordinate 227,882, forward strand.
GGCGTCCAATACTCGGGTGGTCCACTCAGGTTCACAGACTGAATATTTTGGGATCTCACAATCCACGGCGTCCAATACTCGGTTGGTCCCACTCAGGTTCAGGACGGGGAATACTTTTGGGGTCTCACAATCACACGGGTCAATACTCGGTGGTCCCACTCATGTTCAGATGACTACTTTGGGATCTCCACAATCCACGGCGTCCATACTGGTGGGTCCCACTCACGTTCCCCCCCCCCCCCCCCCCCGACTGGACTCCCCACCCTCCCCGTAAAGAAAGATAAAACCGATCTCACACTCCACGGGCGTCAATACTCGGTGGTCCCATCATGTTCAGACTGACTACTTTGGGATCTCACAATCCACGGAGGTCCTAATACTCGGTGGTCCCACTCAGGTTCAGACTGGACTACTTTGGGATCTCCACATTCACGGAGTCAATACTCGGTGGTCCCACTCAGGTTCAGACTGACTACTTGGGGATTCTCACAATCCTACGGCGTCCAATACTCGGTGGTCCCATCTCATGTTCCAGAATGGACTACTTTGGGATCTCACTATCCTACGGCGTCCAAAGTGCGTTGTATCCAGACCCCTCTTCAGGGCGGGCATACTTCTAAATAAATTCAAGCGCTGGGAATGCCAGTTGATGGATGTTGTGATGAGACTACCTCCTGACTGGTTAAGACCCATCTGGAATGGACTGGAATGACGGGATATATAACGGGTGTCCCACTTTCACATAAGCCAACAGACTCTCCCTCCTGACACTTACCTTACCTCGTAATTTTTTTAGCGAAAACTTTGTCCTCGTTCACAGTGGATCATACTGGACTTTACTTCCTTAGCCTCCTGTGCCATAATAAAAATATGAAATAATAATCACTGTCCAAATACCAAATTATTGCTAACACAAGCAAAAAGGTTTCATACCCACTGTCCACTAATTTTTAATATATATATATATTTACGTATTTATATATTTATATATATTCAAAATATTTTAAAATGAAGTGCTAAACATTCATCTATTCAAGATTGTTACAAGTACATGTGTTACAGATATATCTCACTAGGATGTTCTCTTTTTGTCGGCACTTCCATTTTAAAAATATTTTTAACAATTGTTGCTCCCCATGGGGTTGAGCTTTTTCAGATTTTTTAATAAGGGACGTTTTAATAATGTTCATGTATTAATTGCTCATCACTTGAGCCACTGTGACCTTGTACAAAAATCTAAAATGGAAGGAGAAAATCAAATTCAGACAATCTATAAACTATACCGTTTTCAAACCCACAAACTACACTAAAAAAACTGATAGAAAAAAACGATAAATTTGTACGCAACATGAGATGGAAGGCGTTTCTTCTTGCCTAAACCCAAATACAAAGATGAAGATCATAAACACATACGGCTTTTCAAATCTGGCGATCACCTCCGACAATAGTTAAAATGAAACTTTTGAAGACAAAATGAAAGGGACTGATAGCAAACATAAAAATTCAAGTGATCAAATAACAATTCTCCAAAACAATCACTAGAAAATGAAATAAAACAAATTCAAATGAATTAAAAGATATTCGTAAAAGCTGATAAAACTAGCAAATTTTTACCAAAATGGAAATTAATCGATACTCCCAAACTCCTAAACAAAAAACATTCAGAAAATTACTAGAAAGCTGATAAAACACATACAGCAACATCCGCAAATAAAAAGGAAAAATAAGAAGGTCTTGCCACGCTGCATGGAGTTAAGAGACTGGGTATCGGTAGAGGCCAACAGCCAACAAATGAAGCCTTTCATAACGCTTAAAGCACATACCCAACTTCCATAAATAACCCTACATGTAGCACTATTAAAACCTATTCCATATAAATCCGAACTGCGGCCTATTAAGCAAGAGAATTTGGGAAAAGGCCTAATAGAAGTTGTAAAATCAAACACCGATTCAGCCTTTGGAAAACATCTATGAAGTCATCCAATGGTTTTTAAGGAATCAATAAACAGAGAATTACAGTGTTTAGCACATTCGAACATAGTAGATTTTACCATCCATAGAGGAAGATCTGCTCCACCAAAGCTTTGGAAATTTGCCAACAAATCACAAAAATAAACAGAAGTCAGAAATGGAGATTATTTTCCACACCAAAGAAAACCACTATCCACAGCAGAAATGAATATTTGGATTAAAAAAACGTGCAAAAACTCCACTTTTGTTGTAATCCTTGGGATCGTTTGATGGTGCTGAAACATGTGGAACTAGTAGGTCTATTTCATGCTTTCATCCATCAAAAACAATATTGGAAAACAGGGCATGGTTTGTACAGAAGATGACGGCCTTGCTTGCATTTAAACATTAACCCAAGAAACTATTGTAAAACAGAAAAAAAGTATTATGTAAATTTCTTCAAAAACCATACATTTAAAATCCTCAATAGAAGCAAATAAAAAAAGTAGTGAAATTACTTAGACATAACATTTGAACTCATTGACAATGGTACAAACCATACAAAAAACCCAATGACATCCAATCTATGTAAACGTCCAATAGCAACAACCCACCATCTATATAAAAACAATATCCCAACGGTTAAACAAGAGACTATTCCAACCTTCATGCAATGAATATGCTCTCTATAATGCAGCAACAGCAACAACAAGAAAGCAATACAAAAAAAGTGTTTACAATCACATACTACAATATAGCCCAGACAATAAACACGAACAGTAATATGAAAAAAGAAATAAGGGAAGATCATATGGTACAACCCACCATATGATGGACAAGGTAAAACTAATGTAGGAAATAGAATTCTTTATAATTTGGGCAACATCATTCCAGAAAGAAAAACACAAACTGTCCAAAATATTCACAAAAACACCATTAAACTATTCATAATCAAGTATGCCCAACCTCAATAAAATATATTTACTCATCTAACAAAATTGAAAAGCAACACAAAAGATAGGGTGCTGAAAGGACCATCTTGCAACTGCACCACAAAAGAAACAGTTGTCCCTAAGAACAAATGTCTTCACAGCAATATTGATACCAAGCCACGGTTAGTATCAGAAATGAAAAAGAACATACATTGGGATTATGAAAACACTTTCAACAAAACCAGATACGCAAACCTTAAACACCCGTCATTTAAAAAATGAAAAAATACAAACATCAAAACAGAACTGAGTAAAACATTTGGAAACTCAAAGATAAATAAATAGATACGCCCCATATCTTGGTAATCACATAAAAAGAGCAACCCATACAACAATGTTTCAAAAACGTGCAACCTATGTTCCACAGAAAAATGGTTAATATTTTGCAAACCATACTTAGCAACTCTGAACACAAACCGTGTTGAATAGAAAATAGTGAATAAATTGCAGGCACAAGGGTATTCTTTGCTAGCACATTCCACCTGACTGGCACGCGAAAAAAAAAACCACTCACACAACACACACACACACACAGACCTCACGTGCAGCAAAGAAACCCGCACACACAGAGCACAAGATCAGTACCCCGCACGCCCATAAAGACCGTTGGCGTGCACGATAAAGAGACATCCTGAGGAGAGATATGTACTCATGTATCTTGAAACATGCTTGTTGATGAATTTTAGCACTTCATTTTTAAAAAATATTTTTAAACAAATGTTGCTCCTAGGGGTTGAGCTTTTCTCCAGATTTTGTAAGGGACGTTTTTAATTCTGTTCATGATATATATATATATCTATATGATATATATATATATATATATATATATATACGATATATATATCTAATATATATATGTGTCGAGAGAGAGAGAGGAGAGATGAGAAGAGAGAGGAGAGATAATGGACCTTAAGAATGGCTCAAAGATTGCCCCCCCCCTACACCATTTTGTAATGTTTCTCATATTGATTTGAGTTTTTCAGGCTCTTTTGTTCTCTCCACGCTTTCGTTTTGTTTTTATTTATTACATTTCGCTGGCTGCTTTTCGGGGTTGCTGATGGATTTTGTTTTGAACCTTTGGTGGTGAGAAATTCCGCAGAATTACGGACTGTGGTGTTGTCTGTATTGACGCCAAGAAGCACAGACAATCAGCCGTGTCTCCCTGATGAGTCCAATGCTGCGGACCATCAAGGACTAGGAGCAGGCAATGCATATTAGTCATGACTTAGGAAGGATTGCGGATGGTTTCCCTCATGCAGCTAGTGAAAGTTTTATATCTAAAATATAAATTTTCCAATTGTCATTCATCTTTTACCCACCCCACCCCGGTTTAAAAAAAAAATTAAAACTCTCAAATCCTTGCCAATTCATAACTATTATTGATGGAAGAAATTGGTTAACCTACACTTGTTTCCCCCACTACTTAAATTCTTCAGATTTTTTTTTCAAAGAAACACTTAACGACAATCATTTTTCTTTAAATACTAAATATTGTCAAACCCTAGGCAACCAAAAACATAAGATTAAACAGTGATTGAACAGGAATTCAGGGAAATTGGAAGAAAAGAAAACGCAATCGACAATCAATGCCCAAACGGTCAGGCAAAAAACACTTGATAGGGGACAACAAAATCACCTGGTGACGGCTCCTCTCCTGCCTCTACAACAGGAGATCGGGGACACCAGGACACTGGTGTGGGAATGAGAATGGGAAGATTATTCTAGATAGTGAACCTACAGAGGTGGATGGACTTGTCCTCTGCAACACTTGCATCCAAGCTCCTGAGACCGTAGGAAACGAGAGAGGTGGCAGTGTGTTTTCAAAGGGTGGGGAACACAGATGATAAATAAAAGCTAACCTTACTCACTTCTAAACAATAAACACAGCATAAACCAATGCAATGCGCATGACCAAATAGTAACGAAATACAATCCAAATTGTGTTCTTTTTCTTTTCAAACAATAAGCTTCAAAATACTAACCAACATTTTTTGGTTAATGGTTCAAAGCAGCCATTTGCACACTCAGTATTCAAGAGAAGGGAACCCTAAGAATGCTGAAGAACCAACCTCAATTATCTACGTAAAGAAAGAAACAGGATGTGCATCTAGTGAGGAGAGATGACCGAAGGTAATAAAACCAAAGAATGCTGAAGAACCAACACAATATTTCGTAAAGAAAGAAACAGCTGTGATCAGAGGAGAGATGTCCGAGGTAATGAAACCAAAAGAAGCTGATGAACAACACAATTATCTACCGTAAAGAAAGAAACAGAAGCGATAGAGAGAGATGACCGAAGGTAAATGAAACCAAAGAATGCTGAAGAAACACACAATATCTTCGTAAAGAAAGTAACAGAAGTGATCAGAGAAGAGATGACCGAAGGTAATGAAACCAAAGAATGTGAAAGAACCAACACAATATCTAAGTAAAGAAAGAGAAACAGAAGTGATCAGAGGAGAGATGGACCGAGTAATGAAAACCAAAGAATGCTGAAGAATCAACACAATATCAACGTTAAAGAAAGATAACAGAATGATCAGAGAGAGATGACCGAAGGTATGAAACCAAAGAATGCTGAAGAACCAACAAAATATTTCGTATAAGAAGAAACAGATGTGATCAGAGAGAGATGACCCAAGGTAATGAAACCAAAGAATGTATGAAGATCCTAAACCAAAATATCTTCGTAAAAGAAGAAACAGAAGTGATCAGAGAGAGGATGACCGAAGGTATGAACCAAAGAATGCACTGAAGATCCAACTCATAATATCTACGTAGAGATGAAACTGAAAGAAGTAGACCCCCAACAGTGAGATAACCGATAAGGGCATTATAAAACCAAATGCCCCAAAGGGAAGGAAGTAACGAGGCCCTTGTATCTCAGAAAACTTTACAAAAGGATATACCCTATTACGCTGGAGAAGGGAAGAAATTGGACAACAAACAATCATCCAACAAAACAAACGCAAAACAGCTCAATTGGTCAATGGAAAATCTGTGAACGTGACCTTTCCTTATTAAAATTGGGCAACTTGCAGGGTCAGAAAAAAACAAATCCTATCACTAACATAATTTTGAATTTGCTGGCAAGAGGAAAAGATAGACTAGGAGTCACCAGCTGTTACGTGAGGGGTTTACCAGATGTCACGGATGGTGTGCAGTGTGTGATGTTTTGCTGTCAGACTCTCAAATGAAGACGTTTAGATGGCGTTGTACGAACTTTTCTCTACCACACACCCACACCACTTAAACATAGACAACCAGGTCAACATGTTAAATTTCTACTTTGTTTTCCTTTTGTGCCTGTAAACCATCACATGAGGAAAAACAAGTGGCATAATACTAATAAGGATAAAAAAATATATGAAATTGGGCTTACGCATGTTCAAAGTGTGTGCAACAAAATAGGTCACCCTCCCCCCCCCCCCCCCCCCCCCCCCCCCCCCCCCCCCCCCCCCCCACCACCCCCCCCCCCCCAACAAACAGAAAAGTAGATTAGATTCAAAAAACTTACTGTTGAGAATATGTCGACAGGGGGCGCCCTGTCTTCTTCAGCTCACTGTTGCGGGTGTGGCAGCGAGGCCTGGTGCGGGCCGATGTTGTGTGGGGTGACAGTTGTCAGTCAGGATTGATTGAGATGGGGGGGGGGGGGGGGGGGGGAGTTCAAATACCTTGGATCTCTGTTTTGAGGCTGGTGCGTTGGTCTTGATTTCGATGGCTTCTTAACTTTTCGTTTTTGTGAGGAAGGCTCTGTAGATAAGATCTTGGTTTCTTGGGGCTGAAACTGACCTGTGGCTGTAGGTGTTCGGTGTATGGCAGCAGAAGTAGATTGGTTTGGGTGTTTCATGTAGAAGGGTGGTGAGTGGTCTGCTGTTCTCGCAATGTAGGTATGGCATGTCTTGACACCCTACCCTGGTACACTACTCCACACTGCTTTTTTTTTTTTTTGGGGGGGGGGGGGGCGGGCCGTTTTTGCCTTTGACATGGGTCAGTGCTGGCGTAGAGAGTTGGTGGGTTTGTGGAACACTTTGCATCAATGTTGTTGGAAGGTCTGGCTAGACGCTCTGAAACTCCTTTAATGTAAGGGATCCCCACTTTCACACTGTCGTATCTCTAGAGAAAGAGTAGGAACGCGAGGGTTGTCCCACATCCATGCAGGGTATCCAGTTAGCGGAATATGGCAGGTTGACTGTGTTCGTCTGTCAGATCTTCCTCTTAGACCGGGAACACAGTTTACAGAGGGGCTCGTGCATGAGGGTGGTGACAACAGCATCTCTTGTTCTGGGGGGGGGGGGGGGGGGGTGGTTGAGTGAAAGTTTCAGTTATTGGTCAGTGTGGTTGGGTTTCTATAGGACTGGTCTCCACCCCTGTTCGTCTTGGGTTCGGGTGATGGAGTGTGTCCCCCAGAAAACGGGATCTTCCCTTCTGATTCAGTTCGAGGTGAATTGAGTTTATGTTATCGGTGGGTATTCAGGTGAGTGGTGATGAAGCTGTCAACCTCTGTTCCTGTATGCGGGTTCATGGCCGTCATTCCACATAGCGGTTAATGCTTGCTGGAGGGTTCGGCAGTTGTCTCAAGGGCTACTTTTTCAAAATGTTCCATGTACAGGTTGGCTACATGGACGATACTGGTGAACCTCAGGGCGTGTCCTTGTTTCTGCTGGTTAGTTAGATCACATGACTTTGAACGAGAAGGAGGTCTTGTGAGGCAAAGCTCCAAACAGTTCTAGCACCTATTCTGTAGTGAGTTTCACATCGGTGATCGATGGTGGTAGTCATCCTTAAATCTTTCTCCGAAATGACTTGGAGAGGCCTTGGGTACAGGGATGCAAGTGAAGAGGGCACATAATCATTGGAGACAAGTTTCTCCCTGGAGCCGGTTGCTGGTTTTCATCTTCTGTTACAAAATCTGTGCTGTTGACTATGTGGTGCTCGGTTCTCTGCCTGACCTGAAGGTCCCACTACTTGTGTAGGATTTGATGGCATTGTACAAGGACCACTGCCACAGGCTGGAACAATGGGGTGGAGGGGGGGGGGGGGGTGGGGGGGGGGGGGGCGGGGGGGGGGGGGGGGGGGGGGGTGGGGTAGTCCTTCTTGTGTACTCTTGGATAAAGATAATCCATACTTCCATAGGCGTGGATCCAGAAAGTGGAGTAAAGTCGTTGGTAAGGACTAGGGGAGATTGAATCTTCTTTCTTCCCGTTTCTTTACAGATTGATAAGTTGTTTTTTTTCACTTTCTTCGTAATGGTTCAGTCGTGTGTATTTTTCACAGGTATCTGTCCACTGGGAAGGGTTGTGCTTTCTTGTTGTTTTCATATTTCGCGTAGTGGTAGCTAAGTATTGGGACCTGAAACAAGTATGGGAACTAGACACAAAAGTATTGAGGACCTGACCGACACAAGTATTGGGACCTTGACACAAGTAGGGGACCTGACACAAGTATTGGTACCCTGACACAAAGTATTGGGACCTTCAGGTCAGATTCTGACACAACTGGGCACCCACTCAACAGTCGTCCCACCTGGCCTTTTGGGCTGCCACAAAATCCAACACAGTCTCCGAGTTTCCGTCCACCAGGCCTTGCTGCAACCAGCCAACAATACATCAACGTCGTCCCCACCCCAGGCCTTGCTGCCCACAACTAAAATACAACAGTCGTCCCCACCAGGGCCCTTGCCTGCCACAACACCAACATCAGTCGTCCCACAGGCCTTGCTGACACAAAATCATCAACTGTCGTCCCCACCAGGACCTTGCCTGCCACAACAACAACAGTAGTCCCACCAGGCCTTGCTGCCACAACAACAACAGTTCGTCACACCAGGACCTTGCTGCCCAACAACAACAGTGAGCGATAAGGGAAGACAGGGTCGGACCTTCTTCGAAATTTTCTCATAGTAAGTTTTGATTCTGAGTCTAATCTACTTTTCTAATGTCGAATCCAGAATCAAGAAACACCATATTCTATTTAGGTACTACAGACTCACAACACAATTCTTTTACCACTGCACCCTGGCAAGGCTGGCACCCACAGGCAGTGTCTTTCATGGACAGTCTACTTGCCACTTGGCCGCATCCTCGCCTGTCGCACGTTCCACACAGGTCAAAGTCCACTCAAGGACAGTTCGTGGATTCCTCTTCAGTAACTCACTCACAACAGAAGCTAAAGTCGTCTACCCGACGAATTGGAATCCCTTTGGACACCGTAGCTATTTGCTCCTTGACCTCACGGACTGCCTCTCCATCGAACCCCGGAAGGGGCAGAGCAGAGACAGACGGCTAGGCTCGTACTGCACTCACCTGGCTGGCAGTGACTCACACGGATGTCCACTGACCTACGGTTCAGTCTCTCACATCCTCAGGATGGAGACTAACAGCTGGGCTCGTACTGCACTCCACACTGGGATAGCAAGTGCACACACGATGTCTAACTGACATATGGTCAGTTCTCTCAACTTCCATCAGGATGGAGAGAAAGTGGGGGAAGTTAAACTGCACTCCACACCTGGCTGCAGTGTAAACGATGTCTACTGTCATACGGTCCAGTCTCTCCAACCATCCCTCGGATGGATGATAACAGCTGGGCACCGTACTGCACTCCCACTGGCTGGCATGCACACACGATGTCGCTACTAACCTACGGTCTGTCTCTCCCACATCCCTTGGATGGTAGATAACAGCTCTGGGCACGGGCTGAAACCCAAACACGGCGACGGCAATCCAGTTCCAGGTCGGACACGGGCGTCACCGACACCTGGGGAACTAATTCTGCTTACCTTGATATCAGCCTTACTTCCAACACAATTCATCGTTCTTGTTTCGTAACTAACTGTCAGGCTTCATTAATATATTTCACTGGACACTGGGGGAAATACCCATTACAGATCTACAAAGTTTCTACTACGGTGGGTGTATTACGATGAAAAATGTTCTTTATTAAACAACCATTGACTGTTTACATTAGAGAAAGGATTCCCACATGGATCCCTTTTTCAAAGCTCCCAAAGAGTGCAATTATTACACACAATGGAACGAATTCGTTTGTCCCATTTTACTGAAGAAAAAGAATGGTTTTATCAGATAACATTATCAACTAGACGTGCTCCAATTACATTCCAAGGTACGATTTCCGTTCGTCCCTTTTATCCTAACAACAACTACTAACAACAAAAAACAACAACCGTTCATCTTCTTCATCACTAGATGTGTCTAATTCAATAATCAATGAACGATTTCCGTTCGTCCACTTTTTCATCTTTCCCAACATGAATCTGAATACTTTTTCAGGCAATTTATGCACAATGACTTTTATTGCTCATATCCAGAGCTCACCATCAGTACATCTTTTGATGTCTAGGGAAGGGGGAAACAAGATAAGCAACAGCTTCGAATAATACAGTGATTTAACCAGATTTCGTTTTTTTTCCAATCATATCATCAGTTTTTCTTCCTGCACCTCCATTCTCCTCATCCTCCTCTCGAACGCGCAATTCCACTAAGTACAATTTCCTACTGTCACCCTAAGTTCTGTCAAAAAATAAGATATACCAAGGGAGCAATCAAATATTTTAGGCCTTTACAAGAGCTGTAATGTTTCCAGTCATCTTGTGGAAAAGAACAACTTCTTTAATCCAGACCTCTAACTTCAATTCATTTATCAAAAACAAACCAGACTGCCAGGCGAGGACACACCTCCAGGTTCTCTTCGGCTCTCAGGAAGTATTGGCTCGGATCGGCCTTGCTCTCGGGGAGACTGAGGGGAAATTCCTCGTTGACCTGAACTTACACAAAAACGCAGTAGGAGTCGGTGGTCTAACAGGTCAACCGGGTTTTACAGCTTTTACCTGTTCTGGTCAACGTTGTCCCACAAAATTTGGGACCGGGACGAAATACCGGTCCCGTCACAAATGGACAAACAATTAAACAATCCAATTTTTGGTCCTCGAATTTGGGATGATGGGGCAGAGTTTTAGAGATTGTGTATATCTTGAATGGACATTCAAATCACTAATACCCAAGTTGATTATTTCACCAACACTTTAGAAATGTGTGTCTAGACAACAACACCCCCCACCCCCGCCTAACATCCATCTTTCCTCACCCCCCCACCACAGTGTCGGAAGGATTTGAAGTACGTCCATGTGAATTGCATCACTATTAAGTTTCACTATCCCATTTTTGTCTATAACAGTCATCCATGCGTTGTTTTAATTTCCACGTAAAAACCAATTTCTCGTCAGTTCACTTCTACCGCTTAAACAAACGAAAGAAAGTGGTTATGTATCCAAACTATGTTTCATGAGAGAGGAGAGAGAGACGATGAGAGAGAGAGAGATGGAGAAGAGAGGGAGAGAGGAGGAGAGAGAAGTGAGAGAGTGAGAGAGTAGAGTGAGTTCAACCCATTATCTCTGTAGGTCCCATATATGATCCTGGGTGGGTAATGGGCTTTTCATCGCTATCTCGAATTCGCTCGGTTATTCATGTTTTGATTCGTGATCAGAATGAGGTCTCCCTGTTCACACATCTGATAGATAAGATGTGAATCCTGTGATTTGATCATCACATGTATATTCCAAGTAATTATTAATGTAGATTCGAACAGAAGAGTGCGTTGACTTTGGGGGTCCATCCTGCATCCCATACGTTGGAGGTATAGCATTGAACATGCCCTTTGCAGCCCTTGACAGGCTTTTGGAGCTTCGGGCTTTGGATTGTCAGTGGAGACAAGAGTCATTGTCTAACTAAGGAACTCCTTCCATGGGAAGAATGTCTGCTGTCAAGAGAATTGGTATGGATTGGAAATTTGAGAGTTGATTGTAATTAAAGGACTGGTCTCTTGGACGAAAGGATGTCACTTTTGCTGATTGAAGGATTTCCTCTTGGACAGATTGGATCATTTTTTGGGATTGGAAATAAAGAGGATTTTTCCCATTGGAAAATTTAAAGTGAATTTGGATTTGGGAACCTGAATGGATGTTGTTTATGTGGGCCGAACGAAAATTGTTCGTTGTATGACTCTGAAAAAGAAGTTTGTAAATGGGGATTGAATTGAAGGTCAGTGTGACCTAGACACATTTTACGAAAACTGTCTGAACTATTTTTATAAAAGGGGAAAAAAGTTATTGTGTTCGTTACATCTTTTCAAATACCAATACTGTGAAAAGAAAAAAAAGGAGGAAACATTAAAACTCCCTCGCGCCCAATCGAAGAAAGCTTGAATAGAGGAAAGTGGAAACATTTGTCTTAGACAACTGGGGAGAATTTTAAAATGCAGTCTAGATGTGTGTATTAGAAGATAAGTGTTAAAATGTGTTGTTGCAGGGGGGCACATGTATGTCTCTTTGTGCATGTGGTGTGTGCATAGGACCGTCGTTGGACAGCACATGATTAAGCTTGCAAACGCAGGACAGGGACAGCAAAACATGCCACAGGATGCATGATATGACAGTGCACTGTGGCTAGTGTGTAACTTGCCAGAATGAAATGCCTCACAATACAAACAATGCATTAATACTCGAAAGGAAGTTACACACATACATTATCACAATTAGTTTTGATGCTGGCAGTTTTGACTCCCTTTTCTGTTTCTCTTTCCATCTTTCTTTTTCTTCTATCTTTCTTTCTTTCTTTCTTTCTTTCCTTTTTTCTTTCTTCCTTTCTTCTTTTTTCCTTTCTTTCTCTCTAAACAAAACGATCAAATGTGGCGGGGCATCTGAAAATTCCATTCTGTGACCTGTGTGCATGTGGATGCTTAAAGCCCGGGCCATGGGGACTGGACTGTTTTTGACTGTATGAATATCAGGAAAAAGCACCCAACCACCCAAACATCACGGAGCCGGGCTCATGGGACTGGACTGTTTGACTGAGGAATATCAGATAAAAGCACCCAACACCCAATCATCACGGGCCCGGGCCTGGGACTGGACTGTTTGATGATGAATATCAGAAAAAGCACACAACCCACCCAACATCACGGAAGCCCGGGCCAAGGGACTGGTATGTGTGAATGGTTGAACATCAGAGAAAGACCCAACCACCAACTCACTTCATCATTGAAACGTTTCATTTTCATTAATTAAAAGGTTTCTTTCCCAAGTACTGAAATGCTCAAACATTTTCGTAATTAATCAAACGTTTTCATTCCCGTTCAGTGACTTTTGTGGGCCTCAAGACTGGTCCCTTTTTGTCCTGTCGTCTTGTCTTTGACCTTGTTTTTCCCAGCAGTTGCAGCACACGCTGTAGAGGGGTGTGTCTGCGTCGCTCCCAAGGCCACGTTCAAACACGTACAGGAGCGGATTGATCCGCCAAGCTGAAATGGCAAGACAAAGGCTGTCCAGCAGAGCGGAATGTCCTCAGGCACATGACGTTGAGTGGGGGCATCTGCAGCACCAGAACATCCACCAGGAACCAGCCACAGGCGTCAGTCACGAGATGGAAATGGTGCGGCGAGCAGAATCTTTGCTGGTGTGATCTTTGGAGAGTTGATACAGTAACACGTGGGGTTGGCAAGAACGATGTGGAATGTTCACCTACTGCCACTTGTCACTGCCATCTGCAGTGTGATGTGTTCAGTATGACCACAGCATGTAACCCATGGTATGGGCACAGGGTTCTGGTCTAGGGGCAGAGGGACCTACACACAGAAATGCTTTGATGCTGTGCGTCTCCAGGGAAGAGATGGAGATGTGGTGGACAGATGGACACCCATCCCCAACACAGGACGCTGGATGGTCTCCACCTGCTTCTGCCCCACACCTCTAGGGTCTGCCTGGCCAGGTGAACAACAGTGACCCACTGTCAGAACACACCCAGGATCAAGGCGACCACCTGACACTGAACAGGTACAGGAAAGCGGCACAGGGACCACCAGGGACTGTTCCTCCACCACCTGTCTACCCACAGATACTACCCCAGTACACCTGGTCAGCCACACACACTCCCAAAGTACACCCCCATCAGGCAAGTTGGACATGGACAATGAGACACAAAGACAGCACACATGCTCCTCTTCTCCCGATCTCCACACAGCAGGAAGAAAGAAGAGTTTTACTCCATTGCCAGCAAGATGACAGCGGCCAGAGGATGGCAGGTCACAGCTACTAGAGCGGGGTGATCCAGCAGAATTGTGGACAGGAGGAGAGGAGAGGGGCAGGTGGGAGTGGCAGTTCTGAGAGGTCTGCCCGGCAAGTTCTCATGGTGGGCAAACACAGTGTGGGCAGGTCTGTATGTTCAGAGTGTAATAGGGAGAGGGGGGTGAGCCAGTGGACCGGGGAGGTGGTGCAGATCACATCCTGTCATGTCCAGTGTCTGTAGCTGTGGTGTGGGCAAACTGCAGTCACCCGCTGCAGCCTCTGTGGACAGGTTTGAGGACGGTCAGTGAGGAGACCACGTTGACCGCCTGGAGTGTGTGGGGGGTGGTTGGTGACTGCTGAACATCTGTGCCTACAAACACTTCAGCCAGAGGGGTTTGTGTCAGCTGCTACACCCTTGAGATGATTCAACTTCTTTCAAACTCATGTCTGTGGTCAGTGTGGGGAGGAAGTTGTAATGACATCTAAATTGACCAAGTTGAATAACGGGGGGAGAGAGAGGGTGATGAGATCACAACGTTGAAGAGCCACGAATACACCAACATGGTTATTGTTCCACAGACCGTTCCGGCCTCAGTCCCACTGTCGATGGCATCCAAATAACGCACGTCAGGAAACCTCTCTGTATTAACTTTCTGCTGCAGTGAAAAAGACATACCTGGCACGTGTAGTTCATGGGACCACCACGTGATTACAGACCGTTCATCATCCTTGCTGCTCACATTGCAGGAATCCATCACCCACACGTTGGTCAGGATTGCAGACCCAGACGTGGGAACCCCGGCACCGGTATAGAACCTGGACATGTGAACTCTCACAGGGTATCTCGTCTCATGACCGGACAGTCGTTCATGTCATTGCAGAGGACAAAGACAGGCAGACAGTAACCATCACCAGGACATTGGAAGTGAGTCTGTGGACAGACTGTGACGTCCATTACTGCCATCATCATTGGTAGTGGATGGAAGGGGTTCGAAGAAAGGCCTTGCCAGACCAGAGATGTATCATACTGACCACCGACAGGGGGGTTGAGATGCTGTCATGATCATTGTAATAAGATAACATTAGAAATACATTTCTCTCCATCTATATATTTTAGTGATATCAGTAATTCGATTGTGCAGAAAATCACAGCCATATTCATCGGCTAAAATTTAAACATTCTGGCTATGGCTGCAACGCTGTCTATTAGAAAAAACTACTGCAATAAGAATAAAAATTTAATCTGGGATTCAACGAGCATGTAAAAGCAGTTTGTATCAAATCTCTCTCTCTCTCTCTCTCTCTCTCTCTCTCTCTCTCTCTCTCTCTCTCTCTATCTTCCACCCAATGCCCAACTTCAGGGCCTTTGCAATTTATCCCGGCGAAGAGGGCGGCACCTCCTGAACACCATCACCCGCCCCTGCTAACGACCCCTTCAGGAGGTCCTGCTGTTCAGCAATGGGGATTTAATTTTCATCAGCCTATCGCTGCCACTTTCACCACTCAAGTGGTGACCCGGAGACTGGCGTTGTACTACAACTCTACACAACCCAGCAGGAAGGGATGGAACGTTGTAACACCAACCTCTTCCACCCTAGACGAAACAGGCCTCCTACTACCTACACGCCACAAGGTCTCGTGGTACCATAAACTGCTCACGGACGTCCCAGATCCCCTTCTCCTCCCTTACCCATTACCCTCTCAGAATCCTAAAACTTCCGTTCCCGACTTACGTTCTTCGCATCTCGTCTCCCCCCTCCCCCTCCAGGAAGCCCCTTTATGACCCATCCAGCTCGCTTGTGCGTACCACAGAGTGACCACAAGAAATGTTCAGCCAGCCTCTCGCTATGTGCCCCAAATAACTCCAATACCATTGAACCAGCATCTGTCCCTATTGCACCCTTCCCCCCTCCAGCAAGCCCCTCAACGACCCGCCGGCCAGATGTGTGTACGGGCAGGGGCAAACAGCACGGGTCCAGCACCCTGTCTTAGCCAAACCAAAGTGACCGTTCCACTATGTGCGCCGCGCGAGTGTGCTTTTCCCCTGCCTCCATTGTTCAATGATCTGTCCTCCCCGCCCCTGCCTGATCCCCGCCTTCAGTTACCTTCCACGGACCCTGTCTCCTTCACATCATCCCACCCCCCCCCCCCCCCCCCCCCCCCCCCCCCCCCCCCCTGGTATTGGCCATTTCTTCGTACCTCCCAGCACTCAATGCTTCCCGTACTTGAACCTCTGCTGTTATTTCATATATGTCATATGCTTTTCTTCACATCCTAAACGATGTGTGTGGTGTGTGTGTGTGTGTGTGTGTGTGTGTGTGTGGTGTGTGTGTGTGTGTGTGTTGTGTGTGCTGAATGTGTTGTGTGTGTATGTGTGCTGGATCGAACGGCCCTATCCTCCGACGTGTAACCCGAACCCGGTGCAGGGATATCGTGGATGGATGTGTGTGCCACTGAACAACGGAGGCTGCATCAGCGCGAGGCTGTAAGGAGACGGACCAGTTTTTCATGGCACATCAGGGATGGAGGTTACAACACCGCAAGTGTGCCATCCTGCCACGGCAAGAGGTCTCTGGCAACCGCTGGTGCAGGACGGACCGACACTGGCGACAACTTTCTCCATCCAAGATCAGCCTAATGCCCATGTTCAATCGAGAGCAGGCCTACTCCTACCTGGGCACGACTTCAACATCTGTAACACCGCCCATTCCAGCAGGCAGTCTGATGTTGTGGGTGACTTTTCCACAGTGTGGACAAAGATTGACGCTTCCACCTCCTAATACCCTGCCAAAGTTACAAGCTAGAAACATCATGCTTGCTCGAAGCTGAACTTTTATTTTTCAAACTTAACTTTCTCAGTGAAAACAGTTTTGTAAGCAGCCATGCTAGAAGGCAATCAGTAGCGCTGCTTGTAGGTGTATATAGGGAAGTCATGAAGACTGGCGCCAGAGACAAGCCGCAACAACTGCGGGAAGATGAGACAGTAAGAAAGGTCTCTTGTCTATGCAATGGCCAAGGCCTCTCAATCTCTACACATTCTCTACACATTCTCTGTCTATGCAATGGCCAAGGCATCTCGATCTCTACACATTCTCTACACATTCTCTGTCTATGCAATGGCCAAGGCCTCTCAATCTCTACACATTCTCTACACATTCTCTTTCTATGCAATGGCCAAGGCCTCTCAATCTCTACACATTCTCTACACATTCTCTGTCTATGCAATGGCCAAGGCCTCTCAATCTCTACACATTCTCTACACATTCTCTGTCTATGCAATGGCCAAGGCCTCTCAATCTCTACACATTCTCTACACATTCTCTACATTCAGTCCCGCTTCGCACCATACTCGGTGGTCCCACTCAGGTTCAGACTGACTACTTTGGGATCTCACAATCCACGGCGTCCAATACTCGGTGGTCCCACTCATGTTCAGACTGACTACTTTGGGATCTCACAATCCACGGCGTCAATACTCGGTGGTCCCACTCAGGTTCAGACTGACTACTTTGGGATCTCACAATCCACGGCGTCCAATACTCGGTGGTCCCACTCAGGTTCAGACTGACTACTTAGGGATCTCACAATCCACGGCGTCCAATACTCGGTGGTCCCACTCTGGTTCAGACTGACTACTTTGGGATCTCACAATCCACGGCGTCCAATACTCGGTGGTCCCACTCTGGTTCAGACTGACTACTTTGGGATCTCACAATCCACGGCGTCCAATACTCGGTGGTCCCACTCATGTTCAGACTGACTACTTTGGGATCTCACAATCCACGGCGTCCAATACTCGGTGGTCCCACTCAGGTTCAGACTGACTATTTTGGGATCTCACAATCCACGGCGTCCAATACTCGGTGGTCCCACTCAGGTTCAGACTGACTACTTTGGGATCTCACAATCCACGGCGTCCAATACTCGGTGGTCCCACTCATGTTCAGACTGACTACTTTGGGATCTCACAATCCACGGCGTCCAATACTCGGTGGTCCCACTCAGGTTCAGACTGACTACTTTGAGATCTCACAATCCACGGCGTCCAATACTCGGTGGTCCCACTCATGTTCAGACTGACTACTTTGGGATCTCACAATCCACGGCGTCCAATACTCGGTGGTCCCACTCAGGTTCAGACTGACTACTTTGGGATCTCACAATCCACGGCGTCCAATACTCGGTGTCCCACTCAGGTTCAGACTGATACTTTGGGATCTCACAATCCACGGCGTCCAATACTCGGTGGTCCCACTCATGTTCAGACTGACTACTTTGGGATCTCACAATCCACGGCGTCCAAAGTGCGTTGTATCCCAAGAACCCCTCTTCAAGGGAGAATACTTCTAAATAATTCAAGCGCTGGGAATGCCAGTTGATGGAAGTTGTGATGAGACTACCTCCTGACTGGTTAAGACCGATCTGGAATGGACTGGAAGACGGAAAATAACGGGTGTCCCCACTTTCACATAAGCCAACAGACTCTCCCTCCAGACCACATACCTTACCTCGTAATTTTTTTAGCGAAAACTTTGTCCTCGTTCACAGAGGACACAACAGGACTTTCTTCCTTAGCCTCCTGTGCCATAATAAAAATATGAAATAATATCCTGTCCAAATACAAATAATTGCTACCACAAGCAAAAAGGTTTCAAACCACTGTCCACTATATATATATATATATATTATATATATATATATATATATTAAAATATTTTTAAAATGAAGTGCTAAAATTCATCTACAAGCTTGTTACAAGATACATGTGTACATATCTCTCCTCAGGATGTCTCTTTTTTGTGGCACTTCATTTTAAAAATATTTTTAACAAATGTTGCTCCCCAAGGGGTTGAGCTTTTTCAGATTTTTTAAGGACGTTTTAATACTGTTCATGATAATTGCTCCTCACGTTGAGCACTGTGACCTGACAAAATCTAAAATGGAGAAAATCAACTTCAGACAATCTACTAAAAACATACCGTTTTCAAACCCACAAACCTACACTAAAAAACTGATAGAACAAACCGATAAATTTGTACGCAACATGAGATGGAAGGCGTTCTTCTTCCTAAACCCAAATACAAAGAATGAAGACAAAAACACATACGGCTTCAAATCATGGCGATCACCTCCGACAATAGATAAAATGAAACCTTTTGAAGACAAAATGAAGGGACTGATAGCCAACATAAAATTCAAGAGATCAAATAACAACTTCCAAACATCACTAGAAAATGAAATAAAACAAATTCAAAATGATAAAAAGATATTCGTAAAAGCTGATAAAACTAGCAATTTTTACAAAATGGAATTAAACGAATACTCCCAACTCTAAACAAAAACATTCAGAAAAATTACAAGAAAGCTGATAAAACCACATACAGCAACATCCGCAAAAAAGAAAAAGAGCTTGCACACTGCATGGAGTTAAGCGACAGGGTAGAGGCAACAGCAACAAAAGAAGCCTTCATAACGCTTAAAGACCACAAACCCAACTTCCAAAACAACCCAACATGTAGACTAATAAACCCATCCAAATCCGAACTGGGCCAAATAAGCAAGAGAATTTTGGAAAAGGCTATAGAAGATGTAAAATCAAACACCGAATACAGCCTTTGGAAAACAGCTATGAAGTCATCCAATGGTTTAAGGAACTCAAAAAACAGAGAAATACAGTGTTTAGCACATTCGACATAGTAGATTTCTACCATCCATAGATGAAGAACTGCTCACCAAAGCTTTGAAATTTGCCAACAAATACACAAAATAACAGAGTCAGAAATGGAGATTATTTTCCACACCAAGAAAACCCTACTCCACAGCAGAAATGAAATTTGGATTAAAAAAACGTGCAAAAACTCCACATTTGATGTAACCATGGGATCGTATGATGGTGCTGAAACATGTGAACTAGTCGGTCTATTCATGCTATCCAACATCCAAAAACAACTTGGAAAACAGGTCGGTTTGTACAGAGATGACGGCCTTGCTGCATTAAACAATAACCCAAGAACTATTGAAAACAAGAAAAAAGAATTATGTAAAATCTTCAAAAACCACAATTTAAAAATCACAATAGAAGCAAATAAAAAAGTAGTGAATTACTTAGACATAACATTAGACCTCAATGACAATGTGTACAAACCATACAAAAAACCCAATGACATACCAATCTATGTAAACGTCAAAAGCAACCACCCACCATCTATACTAAAAACAATACCCAACGGTATAAACAAGAGACTATCCAACCTATCATGCAATGAAAATGCATTCAATAATGCAGCAACAGAATACCAAGAAGCATTACAAAAAAGTGGTTACAATCACAAACTACAATATAGCCCAGACAATAACACGAACAGAAATAAGAAAAACAGAAAAAGGAAGATCATATGGTACAACCCACCATATGATGGACAAGTAAAAACAAATGTAGGAAAAGAATTCTTTAAAATCTTGGCAACATCATTCCCAAAAGAACACAAACTGTCCAAAATATTCAACAAAAACACCATTAAACTATCATACTCATGTATGCCCAACCTCAAAAACATAATTAACTCATCTAACAAAATGAAAAGCAACACAAAAGAGAAGGGTGCTGAAAGGACATCTTGCAACTGCACCAAAAAAGAACAGTGTCCCCTAAGCAACAAATGTCTTCACAGCAATATTGTATACCAAGCCACGGTAGTATCAGAAAATGAAAAAGAAACATACATAGGGATTACTGAAAACACTTTCAAAACCAGATACGCAAACCATAAACAGTCATTTAAAATGAAAAATACAAAAATCAAACAGAACTGAGTAAATACATTTGGAAACTCAAAGATAAATAAATAGACTACAGCATATCATGGAAAATCATAAAAAGAGCAACACCATACAACAATGTTTCAAAAACGTGCAACCTATGTTCCACAGAAAAAATGGTTAATATTATGCAAACCATACTTAGCAACTCTGAACACAAAAGTAGAAATAGTGAATAATTGCAGGCACAAGTGGAAATCTTTGCTAGCACATTCCACCTGACAGGCCGGAAAAAAAAACCACTCACACACACACACACACACACACAGACCTCACGTGCAGCAAACGAAACCCGCACACACAGAGACAAGATCAGGTCCCGCACGCCATAAAAGACCGTTGGCGTGCCACAAAAAAGAGACATCCTGAGGAGAGATATGTACACATGTATCTTGAAACAAGCTTGTAGATGAATTTTAGCACTTCATTTTAAAAATATTTTTACAAATGTTGCTCCCCAAGGGGTTGAGCTTTTTCAGATTTTTTAAGGACGTTTTAATACTGTTCATGATATATATATATATATATATATTATATATATATATTATATATATATATATATATATATATATATTTATATATATATATAGAGAGAGAGAGAGAGAGAGAGGAGAGAGAGAGAGAGAGATAAATGGATCCTTAAGCATAGGCTCAAAGATTGCCCCCTACACCATTTTGTACTGTTTTCATAATGATTTTAGTTTTTCAGCAATTTTTGTTCCTCTCCACGCTTTCGTTTTGTTTTATTTATTACATTTCGCTGGCTGCTTTCGGGGTGCTGATGGATTGGTTTTGAACCTTTGGTGGTGAGAACTCCGCAGAATTACGGACTGTGGTGTGTCTGTATTTGACCCCAAGAGCACAGACAATCAGCCGTGTCTCCCTGATGAGTCCAATGCAGCGGACAAAAGGCTAGGAGCAGGCAATGCATATAGACATGCCTTCGGGAAGGATTGCGATGGTTCCCTCATGCAGCTAGTGAAAGGTTTTTATATCTAAAATATAAATTTTCCAATTTTCTTCATCTTTACCCCACCCCCACCCCGGTTTAAAAAAAAATTAAATCTCAAATCCTTGCCAAGTCATAACTATAATGATGGAAGAATTGTTAAACCCTACACTTGTTTCCCCACTACTTAATTCTTCAGCTTTTTTTTTCAAAGAAACACTAACGACAATCATTTTTCTTTAAATACTAAATATTGTTCAAACCCAAGCAACAAAAACATAAGAATAAACAGTGAAACAGGAATTCAGGGAAATTGGAAGGAAAGAAAACGCAATCGACAATCAATGCCAAACGGTCAGCAAAAACACTTGAAGGGACAACAAAATCACCTGGTTGACGGCTCCTCTCCCTGCCCTCTACCAACAGGAGATCGGGGACACCAGACACTGGTGTGGGAAGAGAAAGGGAGATTATTAGATTTGACTACAGAGGTGGTGGACTGTCTGCAACCTTGCATCAGTCCTGAGACGTAGGAACGAGAGGTGGCAGTGAGTTTCAAAGGGTGGGAACACAGTGAAAATAAAGTACCCTACTTCTAAACAATAAACACAGCATAACCCAGCAATGGCATGACCAATAGTAACGAAATACAATCAAATTGTGTTTTTTTCTTATTAACAATAAGCATTCAAAATAACAACATTTTTTGTTAATGTTCAAAGCAGCCATTTGCACACTCAGTCATTCAAGAGAAGGAACCTAAGAATGCTGAAGAACCAACACAATATCTACGTAAAGAAAGAAACAGAAGTGTTTCAGAGAGTAGGATGCCGAAGGTAATAACCAAAGAATGCTGAAAACCAACACAATTTCGTAAAGAAAGAAACAGTGATCAGAGAGAGATACGAGGTAATGAAACCAAGAATGCTGAAGAACCAACAAAATTTATCTACGTAAAGAAAGAAACAGAAGCGATCAGAGAGAGATGACCGAAGGTAATGAAACCAAAGAATGCTGAAGAACCAACACAATATCTACGTAAAGAAAGAAACAGAAGTGATCAGAGAGAGATGACCGAAGGTAATGAAACCAAAGAATGCTGAAGAACCAACACAATATCTACGTAAAGAAAGAAACAGAAGTGATCAGAGAGAGATGCCCGAGGTAATGAAACCAAAGAATGCTGAAGAATCAACACAATATCAACGTTAAAGAAAGAAACAGAAGTGATCAGAGAGAGATGACCGAAGGTAATGAAACCAAAGAATGCTGAAGAACCAACAACAATATCTACGTAAAAAAAGAAACAGAAGTGATCAGAGAGAGATGACCGAAGGTAATGAAACCAAAGAATGCTGAAGAACCAAACACAATATCTACGTAAAGAAAGAAACAGAAGTGATCAGAGAGAGATGACCGAAGGTAATGAAACCAAAGAATGCTGAAGAACCAACACAATATCTACGTAGAGAAAGAAACAGAAGTAACCACAGAGAGAAAAACCGAAGGGCATAATAAAACCAAAGCCCCAAAGGGAAGGAAGAACTAGGCCTTGTATCTCCAGAAACTTTACAAAAGGATATACCCTATTACGCTGGAGACGGGAAGAAATTGGACACAAACAATCATACAACAAACAACGCAAAACAGCTCAATTGCTCAAATGGAAAATCTGTGAACGTGACCTATCCTTATTAACTTGGGCAACTGCAGGGTCAGAAAAAAACAAATCCTATCACTAACATAATTTTAAATTTGCTGGCAAGAGAAAAGATAGACTAGGAGCTCACCAGATGTTACGAGAGGGGTTACCAGATGTCACGGATGGTGTGCAGTGTGTGTGTTTTGCTGTCAGACTCTCAACTGAAGACGTTTAGATGCGTGTACGACTTTTCTCTACACACACCCACACCACATAAACATAGACAACCAGGCAACAAGTTAAATTTTACTTTGTTTTCCTTTTGCTGCCTGAACCATCACATGGGGAAAACAAGTGCATAATACATAATAAGGTTTAATAAATATATGAATTGGCTTACCCCATGTTCAAAGTGTGTGCAACAAAAACTAGGTTCTACAGAAAAGTAGTTAGAATCAAAAACTTACTGTGAGAATATTTCGACAGGGTCGCCTGTCTTCTTCAGCTCACTGTTGCTGTTGTGGCAGCGAGGCCTGGTGGGGCGACTGTTGTGTGGGGTGGAACAGTTGTCAGTCAGGATCTGATTGAAGATGGGGGGGGGGGGGGGGGGGGGGGGGGGGAGTTCAAAACCTTGATCTCTGTTGAGGCTGGGGCGTTGGTCTTGATTTCGATGGCTTCTTAACTTTTCGTTTTGTGAGGAAGGGCTCTGTAGATAAGATCTTGGTTTCTTGGGGGCTGAAACTGACCTGTGGCTTGTAGGTGTTCGTGTATGGCAGAAGTAGATTGGTTTGGGTGTTCCTGTAGACGGGTGGTGAGTGGTCTTGCTGTCTCGCCAATGTAGGTATTGGCAGTCTTGACACCCTACTGGTACACTACACCACACTGCTTTTTTTTTTTTTTGGGGGGGGGGGGGGGGGTCCGTTTTGCCTTTGACATGGGTCAGTTGCTGGCGTAGAGAGTTGGTGGGTTTGTGGAACACTTTGCATCCATGTTGTTGGAAGGTCCTGGCTAGACGCTCTGAAATCCTTTAATGTAAGGGATCCCCACTTTCACACTGTTCGTATCTGTAAAAGAAGAGTAGGGAACTCGAGGGTTGTCCCATCCATGCAGGGTATCCAGTAGCGGAAAAAGGCAGTCTTGATGTGTTCTTCTTTCAGCTCTTCCCCTTAGAGGAACACAGTACAGAGGCTCTGTGCATGAGGGTGTTGACAACAGATCTCTTGTTCTGGGGGGGGGGGGGGGGGGGGGGTTTGGGAGTGAAAGTTCAGATATTGGTCAGTGTGGGTGGGTTTCCTATAGGCACTGGTCTCCCCCCTGTCGTCTTGGGTTCGGGTGATGAGAGTGTCCAGAAACGGGATCTTCCCTTCTGATTCAGTTTCCGAGGTGAATTGTTTACTGTCATCGATGGAATTCAGGTGAGTGGTGAAGCTGTCAACCTCTGTCTCCTGTATGCGGGTCATGGCGTCATCCACATAGCGGTAATGCATGCTGGGAGGGTTGGCAGTTGTCTCAAGGGCTACTTTTTCAAAATGTTCCATTTTACAGGTTGGCTACCACTGGAGATACTGGTGAACCCATGGCAGCTCCTTGTTTCTGCTGGTAGAACACATGATTTGAACGAGAAGTAGGTGCTAGTGAGGCATAGCTCCAACAGTTCTAGCACCTATTCTGTAGTGAGTTCACATCGGTGATGAAGGTGGTAGTCATCCTTAATCTTCTCCGAATGACTTGGAGAGCCTTGGGTACAGGGATGCAAGTGAAGAGTGCACATACATCATTGGAGACAAGTTTCTCCCTGGAGCCGGTTGCTGGTTTTCCATCTTCTGTACAAAATCTGTGCTGTTGACTATGTGGTGCTCGGTCTGCCTGACTGAAGGTCCCAATACTTGTGTCAGGAATTTGGAGGCATTGTACAGGGACACTCCCACAGCTGGACACAATGGGGTGGAGGGGGGGGGGGGGGGGGGGGCGTCCTTCTTGTGTATCTTGGATAATCCAAAATTTCATAGGCGTGGATCCAGAAGTGGAGTAAAGTCGTTGGTAAGGACTAGGGGAGATAGATCTTCTTTCTTCGTTTCTTTACCAGATTGATAAGTTTTTTTTTTTTCACTTTCTTCGTAAGGTCAGTCTTGAGTTTTTTCACAGGTATCTGTACCACTGGGAAGGGTCTGTGCTTTCTTGTTGTATTCATATTTCGGTGCAAGTATTGGGACCTGACACAAGTATTGGGACCTGACACAAGTATTGAGACCTGACACAAGTATTGGGACCTGACACAAGTATTGGGACCTGACACAAGTATTGGGACCTGACACAAGTATTGGGCCCTTTTCAGTCAGATTCTGACACAACTGTTCACCCACACAACAGTCGTCCACCAGGCCTTGCTGCCACAACAACAACAGTCGTCCACCAGGCCTTGCTGCCACAACAACAAACAGTCGTCCCACCAGGCCTTGCTGCCACAACAACAACAGTCGTCCCACCAGGCCTTGCTGCCACAAAAACAACAGTGTCCCACAGGCCTTGCTGCCACAACAACAACAGTCGTCCCACCAGGCCTTGCTGCCACAACAAACAACAGTCGTCCCACCAGGCCTTGCTGCCACAACAACAACAGTCGTCCCACCAGGCCTTGCTGCCACAACAACAACAGTGAGCCGAAGAAGACAGGGCGACCCTTTCGAAATATTCTCAAATTTAAGTTTTTGATTCTGAGTCTAACTACTTTTCTAATGTCGAATCCAGAATCCAGAAACCCATATTCTTATTTAGGTACTACAGACTCACAACACAATTCTTTTCCCACAGCAGGCAAGGCTGGCACCCACAGCAGTGTCTTCATGGACAGTCTATGCACTTGGCCGCATCCTCCCCTAGACGCACAGTTCACACACAGGTCAAAGTCACTCACGAGAACAGTTCGTGGAGTCCTCTTCCAGGAACTCACACACAACAGAAGCATACAAGTCGTCTACCCGACGAACTTTGAATCCCTTTGACACGTAGCTAATTGCTGACCTCACGGATGCCTCTCAACGCCCCCTGACGGGGGCAGAGACAGCGGCTAGGCTCGTACTGCACTCCACCCCTGGCTGGCAGTGCACACACGATGTCCACTGACCTACGGTTCAGTCTCTCCACACCCCTCAGGATGGAGATTAACAGCTGGGCTCGTACTGCACTCCACACCTGGCTGGCAGTGCACACACGATGTCTACTGACCTATGGTCAGTCTCCCCACCCTCAGGATGGGGGATAACGCTGGGCACGTACTGCACTCCACACCTGGCTGGCAGTGCAACACGATGTCTACTGACCTACGGTCAGTCTCTCCACATCCCTCAGGATGGAGATAACAGCTGGGCACGTACTGCACTCCACACTGGCTGGCAGTGCACACACGATGTCTACTAACCTACGGTCAGTCTCTCCACATCCCTTAGGATGGAGATAACAGCTGGGCACGGGCTGAACCCACCCGGACGGCAATCAGTTCCAGGTCGGACACGGGGCTTCACCGACACCTGGGGAACTAATAGCTACCTTGATTATCTAGCCTACTTCCAACACATTCATCGTTCTTGTTCGTAACTAACAGTCAGGCTTCACATAATATATTTCACTGGAATTGGGGAAAATACCCATTACAGAATCTACAAAGTTTCAATACAGTGGGTGTTATTACGATAGAAAATGTTCTTTGATTAACACCATGATGTTTACATTAGAGAAAGGATTCCCACATGGACCCTTTTTCAAAGCTCAAGAGTGCAATTATTACACACAAAGGAACGAATTCCGTTTGTCCCATTTTACTGAGAAAAGAATGGTTTTATCATATAACATTATCACTAGACGTGTCCAATTACATTCCAAGGAACGATTTCCGTTCGTCCCTTTTTATCCAAAACAACAACTACAACAACAAAAACAACAACCGTTCATCATCATCATCACTAGATGTGTC
This sequence comes from Conus ventricosus, assembly GCA_018398815.1. NCBI lineage: Eukaryota > Metazoa > Mollusca > Gastropoda > Neogastropoda > Conidae > Conus > Conus ventricosus. Next base: position 255,281 of record JAFLJL010016332.1, read on the forward strand.
TAATTCAATATCAAGGAACGATTTCCGTTGTCCCTTTTCATCTTTCCACAACAAGAATCAGAATACATTTTCAGACAATTTATGCACAATGACTTTTATTGCTCATTTCCAGAGCTCACCAACAGTCACATCATTATGATGCTCTTAGGGAAACAAGATAAGCAACAGCTTCAATAATACAGTGATTTAACCAGATTTCGTTTTTTTTCCAATCATATATCAGTTTCTTCTTCCTGCACACTCCATTCTCCTCATCCTCCTCTCGACGCGCATTCACTAAGTACAATTTCCTACTGTCACCCTATGTTTCGTCAAAATAAGATTACCAAGGGAGCAATCAAATAATTTTAGGCCTTTACAAGAGCTGTAAAGTTTCCAGTCACTTGTGGAAAAGAACAACTTCATTAATCCAACCCTAACTTCAATTCAATTATCAAAACAAACCAGACTGCCAGCGAGGACACACCTCCAGTCTCTCTTCGGCTCTCAGGAAGTATTGCTCGGTCGGCAGCTCTGCGGAGACTGAGGGGAAATCCTCGTTGACCTGACTTACACAAAAAGCAGTAGGAGTCGGGTCAACAGGTCAACCGGGGTTTTACAGCTTTACCTGTTCTGGTCAACGTGTCCACAAAATTTGGGACCGGACGAAATACGGTCCGTCACAATGGACAAACAATTAAACAATACATTTGGTCCTCGATTTGGTGATGAAATGGGCAGTTTTAGAGATTGGTGTATATCTTTGATGGACATTCAAATCACTAATACCAAGTTGAAATATCACCAACACTTTAGAAATGGTAAATTTAGTTAAATATTTTTCAGGCTGTCGGAAGGATTTGAAAGATACGACATGTTGAATATGCATCACTATTAAGTATTCTACTATCCCATTTTTGTCTATAACAGTCAACCATGCGTTGTTTAAATTCACGTAAAAACAATTTCTCGTAATTCACTCTACCGCTTAAACAAACGAAAGAAAGTGATAAGTATCCAAACATGTTTCAGAGAGAGAGAGAGAGAGAGAGAGAGAAGAGGAGAGAGAGAGGAGAGTAGAGAGAGGAGAGAGGGGAGAGAGAGAGAGTTCAACTCTCATCTATCTGTAGGCCCATATATGATCCTAGGGTGGGTATGGGCTTTTCATCGCTATCTCGAATTTCGATCGTTTATTCTTGTTTTGATCGTGATCAGAATGAGGTCTACCTGTTCACACATCTGATAGATAAGATGTGAATCCTGTGATTGATCATCACAAGTATATTCCAAGTAAGTTATTAATGTAGATTACGAACAGGGGTGCTTTGACTTTGGGGGTCCAGCATCCCATACGTTGGAGGTATAGCATTGAACAAGCCCTTTGCAGCCCTTGACATGCTTTGGAGCTACGGGCTTTGGATTGTCAGTGGAGACAAGAGTCATTGTCCTAAGGAATCCTTCCATGGGAAGGAATGTCTGCTGTCAAGAGAATTGGATGATTGGAAATTTGATGAGATGATTGTAATTAAAGGACTGGTCTCTTGGAAAGGATGTACACTTTTGGTGATTGAAGGATTGTCCTCTTGGAAGATTGATCATTTTGGTGATTGGAAATAAAGAGGATTTTTCCCCCTTGGAAAATTTAAAGAGAATTTGGATTTGGGAACCAGAATGGATTGTTGTTTATGTGAGGGCGAAAATTGGTCGTCTGTATGACCTGAAAAAGAAGTTTGTAAAATGGGCGAATGAATTGAGGTCAGTGTGACCTAGACACATTTCTACGAAAACTGTCTGAACAATTTTTATCAAAGGGGAAAAGTTATTAGTGTTGTTACATCTTTTCAAATACATACTGTGAAAGAAAAAAGGAGGAAACATTAAAACTCCCTCGCGCCAAACGAAGAGAGGCATGAATAGAAGGAAAAGGAACATTTGTCTTAGACACTGGGAGAATTTTAAAATTGCAGTCTAGATGTTGTATTAGAAGAAAGGAGTTAAATGTGTTGTTGCACGTGGGGCACATGACTGTCTCTGTGTGCATGTGAGTGTGTGCACTAGGACCGTCGTGTGACAGCACATGATTAGCTTGCAAACCCCAGGACAGGACAGCAAAACATGCCACAGGATGACATGATATGACAGTGCATGTGGCAGTGTGTAACTGCAGAATGAAATGCCTCACAATACAACACTGCATTTAAAACTCGAAAGAAGATACATCACATACATTATCACAATAGTTTTGATGCTGGCAGTTTTGACTCCCTTTTCTTTTCTCTTTCCTTCTTTCTTTTTTTCTTTCTATCTTTCTTTCTTTCTTTCTTTCTTTCTTTCTTTCTTTCTTTCTTTCTTCTTTTTTTCCTTTCTTTCTCTCTAAACAAACGATCAAATGTGGCGGGGCACTCTGAGGAAAACCATTCTGAGACCTGTGTGCATGTTGATGCTAAAGCCGGGCCATGGGGATGGACTGTTTGACTGATGAATATCAGAAAAAAGCACCCAACCACCCAACATCACGGAGCCGGGCCATGGGACTGGACTGTTTGACTGATGAATATCAGAAAAAGCACCCAACCACCCAACATCACGGAGCCCGGGCCATGGGACTGGACTGTTTGATGATGAATATCAGAAAAAGCACCCAACCACCCAACATCACGGAGCCCGGGCCAAGGGACTGGACTGTGTGATGATGAACATCAGAGAAAGCACCAACCACCCAACATCACTTACATCAATTGAAACGTTTCATTTTTCATTAATTAAATGTTTTTTCCCAAGTACTGAATGCTCAACATTTTCGTCATTAATCAAAACGTTTCATTCCCGTTCAGTGACTTTTGTGGGCCTCAGACTGGTCCCTTTTTGTCCTGTCGTCTGTCCTTGACCTTGTTTCCCAGCCGTTGCAGCACACGCTGTAGTGGGTGTGTCTGCGTCGCTCCAAGGCCACGTTCAACACGTACAGGAGCGGATTGATCGCCAAGATGAATGGCAAGACAAAGGCTGTCCAGCAGAGCGGATGTCCTCAGGCATGACGTTGAGTGTGGGCATCAGCAGCACCAGAACATCCACCAGGAACCAGCCACAGGCGTCAGTCACTGAGATGGAAATGGTGCGGCGAGCAGAATCTAGCTGGTGTGATCTTTGAGAGTTGATCAGAAACACGATGGGGTTGGCAAGAACGATGATGTAGATGTACACCTGACCCGCCACTGTCACTGCCATCAGCAGTGTGTTCAGTATGACCACAGCATGTAACCCATGGTCATGGGCACCAGGGTGCTGGTCAAGGGGAGAGGGACACACCCGACTGCTTTGATGCTGTGACGTCCAGGGGAAGAGATGGAGTGTGGTGGACAGAATGACACCCATCCCCAACACAGGACGCTGGAGGTCACCACCTGCCTTCTGCCCCACACCTCTAGGTCTGGCCTGGCCAGGTGAACACAGTGACCACTGTCAGACACACCAGGATCAAGGCAGACACCTGGACACAGAACAGGTACAGAAAGCTGCACAGGGAACACCAGGGACTGTACCCCCACCACCTGTCTACCCACAGATACTCCCCAGTACACCTGGTCAGCCACACACACTCCCAACAGATACACCCCCATCAGCAAGTTGGACATGGACAACTGAGACACAAAGACAGCACACCTGCTCCTCTTCTCCCGATCTCCACACAGCAGGAAGAAGAGGTTTACTCCATTGCCCCGCAAGGTGACAGCGGCCAGGATGGCAGTCACAGCACGTAGAGCGGGTGATCCCCGCAGATTGTGACAGGAGGAGAGGAGAGGGGAGGGGGAGTGGCAGTTCTGGGGTCTGCCGGCAAGTTCTGAGGGGCAACACAGTGTGGGCAGGTCTGTATGTACAGAGTGTAATAGGGAGAGGGGGGTGAGCCAGTGACGGGGGAGGTGGTGCAGATCACATCCTGTCACGTCAGTGTCTGTAGCTGTGGTGTGGGCAAACTGCCCGTCACCGCTGCAGGCCACTCTGTGACAGGTTGAGGACGGTCAGTGAGGAGACCACGTTGACGCCTGGAGTGTGTGTGGGGTTGGTGACTCTGACAATCTGTGGCCTACAAACACTTCAGCCAGAGGGTTACTGGTCAGCAGCAACACCTTGAGATGATTCATCTTTCAACATGTCTGTGGTCAGTGTGGGGAGGAGGTTGTAACTGAATCTAAAATGACCAAGTTGAATAACGGGGGAAGAGAGAGGGGTGATGAGATCACAACGTTGAAGAGCCAGAAACACCCAAAATGGTATTGTTCCACAGACGTTCCGGCCTCAGTCCACTGTCGCTGGCATCCAAATAACGCACGTCAGGAAACCTCTCTGTATTGAACTTTCTGCTGCAGTGAAAAGACATTTCCCCGGCACGTGCAGTTCATGGGACACACGTGATTACAGAACCGTTCATATCCTGCTGCTCACAATGCAGGAATCCATCACACACGTGGTCAGGATGCAGACAGACGTGGGAACCCCGGCACCGGTTAGAACCATGGACATGTGAACTGCTCACAGTGTATCTCGTCCTCATGACCCGGACAGTCGTTCATGTCATTGCAGAGGACAAAGACAGGCAGACAGTAACCATCACCAGGACATTGGAAGTGAGTCTGTGGACAGACTGTGACGTCATTACTGCCATCATCATTGGTAGTGGATGGAAGGGGTTCGAAGAAAAGCTTGCCAGACAGAGATGTATCAAACTGAACCACCGCAGGGGGGTTGAGATGCTGATCATGATCATTGTAATAAGATACATTAGAATACATTTCTCTCCTCTGATATATTTTAGTGATATCAGTAATCGATTGTGCAGAAAATCACAGCCATATTCATCGGCTAAATTTAAAAAATTTGGACTAATGCTGCACCGCTGTCTATTAGAAAAACACTGCAATAAGAAATAAAAATTAATCTGGGATTCAACGAGCATGTAAAAAACCAGTTTGTATCAATCTCTCTCTCTCTCTCTCTCTCTCTTCTCCTCTCTCTCTCTCTCTCTCTCTCTCTCTTCCCCCAAAGCCCAACTTCAGGCCTTTGCAATTTATCCCGGCGAGAGGGCGGCACCCTCTGAACACCATCACCCGCCCAGCAACGACCACCTTCAGGAGGCCTGTTCAGCAATGGGGATTAATTCATCAGCCATCGTGCCACCTTCACCACTCAACGTGGTGCCCCGAGACTGGCGTTGTACTACAACTCTACACAACCCAGCAGGAAGGGAGTGGAACGTGTAACACACAACCTCTTCCCCCTAGACGACAGGCCCCCCTACTCACCCCTACACGCCACAGTCTCGTGTTACCAACAGCACACGACGTCCCAGATCCCCTCTCCTCCCTTCCCATTCACCCTCTCAGAATTCCTAAAACTTCGTTCCGCTTACGTTCTTCTCATTCGTCTCCCCCTCCCCCTCCAGGAAAGCCCTTTAAGACCATCCAGCTCGTTGTGCGTACACAGAGTGACCACAAGAATGTTCAGCCAGCCTCTCGCTCTGCTGCCCAAATAACACCAAACCATTGACACAGCATCTGTCCCTATTGCACCTTCCCCCTCCAGCAAGCCCCTCAAGACCCCGCCCGGCCAGATGTGTGTACGGGCAGTGACAACAGCACGGGTCAGTCACCCTGTCTCCTAGCCAACCAAAGTGACCGTCCACTATGTGCGCCGCGCGAGTGTGCTTTTCCCCTGCCTCCATGGTTCAATGATCTGTCCCCCCCCGCCCCTGCCCGATCCCCCACCCTTCAGTTACCTTCCACGGACCCTGTCTCCTTCACATCATCCGTGGTATTGGCCATTCTTCGTACCTCCCCCGCACTCCATGCTTCCCCGTACTAGACCTTGCCTGTTATTTCATATATGTCATATGCTTTTCTTCACATCCTACACGATGTGTGTGCGTGTGTGTGTGTGTGTGTGTGTGTGTGTGTGTGTGTGTGTGTGTGTGTGTGTGTGTGTGTGTGTGTGTGTGTGTGTGTGTGTGTGCTGGATCGAACAGCCCTATCCTCCGACGTGTAACCCGAACCCGGTGCAGGGATACGTGGATGATGTGTGTGCCTCAGGAACAACGGAGGCTGCCATCAGCGAGGCAGTAAGGAAGACGGGGCCAGTTCATGGCCACATCAGGGATGGAGGTTAAACACCGCAAGTGTGCCATCCTGCACGGCAAGAGGTCTGGCAACCGCTGGTGCAGGACGACCCCACTGGCGACACCTTCTCTCATCCAAGATCAGCCTCTGCCATGTTCCATCGAGAGCAGGCCTACTCCTACTGGGCCCCGACTTCAACATCTGTAACACCGCCCATTACAGCAGGCAGCTGTGTGTGGGTGATTTTCCACAGTGCTGACAAGATTGACGTTCCCCCCTACCTGCAAAGTAAAGCTATAAACATCATGGCTTGCTCGAAGCTGAACTTTTAT
>JAFLJL010016333.1:5000-10000 GCA_018398815.1 Conus ventricosus
ACAGTGAGGTCTGTGATGATGATGGTCACAGTGAGGTCTGTGATGACGGTCATAGTGAGGTCTGTGATGATGGTCACAGTGAGGTCTGTGATGATGACGGTCACAGTGAGGTCTGTGATGATGATGGTCACAGTGAGGTCTGTGATGATGGTGGTCACAGTGAGGTCTGTGATGATGGTGGTCACAGTGAGGCCTGTGATGATGATGGTCACAGTGAGGTCTGTGATGATGGTCAGTGTGAGGTCTGTGATGATGACGGTCTCAGTGAGGTCTGTGATGATGGTCACTGTGAGGTCTTGAAGACCATGGCAACTGAAGCCCATCGTGCTTTGGGGGGTGGGGTGGAGGGGATGTTGTTGTTGTTACGGTAAGTCGGCCGGCCCGTTTGTTGTTTTGTTGTCTTGTTTTTCTGCCGATCCTAAACTTTTTTTCTCCTCGACGGAAACGAAACGAAAAACAAACCATCTCCATCACCATCACCACCATCAACAACCATCACCATCACCACAATCAACAACCATCACCATCACCACCATCAACGACCATCACCCAAACCGAAGTTTTGATAGAGAATACGAACTGCTCGCCTGCCCCATTTTTGTTTTGTTTTTGGTATTCAGCATATAACGCACACCACTTGCCGTAAAACATGGTACCTACATTAATGCACTCCACTTGCCGTAAAACATGGTACTTACAGCAAACCACTTGCCGTAAAACATGGTACTTACAGTAACGCACACCACTTGCTGTAAAACATGGTACTTACAGTAACGCACACCACTTGCCGTAAAACATGGCACTTACAGTAACGCACACCACTTGCTGTAAAACATGGTACTTACAGTAACGCACACCACTTGCTGTAAAACATGGTACTTACAGTAACGCACACCACTTGCCGTAAAACATGGTACTTACAGTAACGCACACCACTTGCCGTAAAACATGGTACTTACAGTAACGCACACCACTTGCTGTAAAACATGGTACATGTTACACTGTTGGGATTTGCGTGATGTCACAAGGCATCCAGGTCACCGAATTGTAGCAATGTAGGTTATTGTGAGGTTGCAGGGTGAGGGGAGGTTGGGGAGGAGGGTGAGGGGTGGTGGTGGTGGTGTTCGTTTCCACGTGACCAGCGTGACGTCTGTCTCATATATATATATATATATATATATATATATATATATATATATATATATATATATATATATATATATATATAATATATATCCAGCCAATCAGGACCGAGGAGGACTGTTCAGAAGCGGAGACCGATGGGATAGTTTGGATCCATTGACGTCATCTCACGATGTCTTTGCTTTAACGTCATGTCACGATGTCTTTGCTTTAACGTCATCTTCTGACTCACGATGTCTTTGTTTTGACGTCATCTCCCGATGTCTTTGCTTTAACGTCATCTCCCGATGTCTCTGCTTTAACGTCATCTCCCGATGTCTTTGCTTTAACGTCATCTCACGATGTCTCTGCTTTAACGTCATCTCCCGATGTCTTTGCTTTAACGTCATCTCACGATGTCTCTGCTTTAACGTCAACTCCAGATCTCCCGATGTCTTTGTTTTAACGTCATCAGATGTCTGCTTCAATCAGAACGCTTTAGTATTTGTCGGATAAAGTAAACGTAGGACTCAGAATGACAATTCAACAAAGATCGAATAGCATACTATTGGTATTTGCCGACTGCACGTTTTAACGGAAAAATTGACGAGAGAGAGAGAGAGAGAGAGAGAGAGAGAGAGAGAGGCCGGCCGGCCGGCCGGCCGGCAGGCAGGCAGGCAGGCCGAAAGGCAGGCAGGCAGGCGGGCAGGCAGGCAGGCAGGCAGGCACGCACGCACGCACGCAGGCACGCACGCACGCACGCACGCACGCACCATTACCACCACCATCGCTCCCCCCCCCCCCCCCCTCCACCCCCCCTCCACCCACCCCCCCCCCGCACCTCAACCAGAAAAGTTTCAATCGGCAGCTTAGTTAAATATAAACTGACAACTCAGTCTTTGACGAGAATGGCGCCTGTGTCAACTGCACGCAGGCTTCCAAACTCCGGCCAGCAAAGTTCGCTTGATTGCGGTCGCTTCAGAAACTCTGCCAGCCAGCGCACGCGCGCGCGCACACGCGCACGCACGCACGCACGCACGCCTGCACGCACACACAACATCGGTGCAAAAAGAGCGTGGTTATTGGGGGAGAAAGAGTACCTCCTCCCTCCGCCCTCTCTCCCCCGTACCTCCCGCTCAGTCTTGAGTGAAGTGGTGGTAGAGTTTGCCCGTGTTAGTTCACCGTTTACCCCCCCCCCCCCCCTCTCCCTCCTTCTTCCAGCCATCGCTTCTTTCCTCACACCTCCTCCAAACACAACCCCCCCCCCCCCCCCCATCCTTTACCTTTCCTACTCAATCTGTAGTACTTCGCTAAGCGCGGCAAGGTGGATTCTGTTTTCTTATTGATTGACTGAAATCATAGCAGTCATGTTCTGTTACCCATTGAATGGCTGAAATCATAGCAGTCATGTTGTACCCATTGAATGACTGAAATCATAGCAGTCATGTTCTGCTACCCATTGAATGACTGAAATCATAGCAGTCATGTTCTGCTACCCATTGAATGACTGAAATCATAGCAGTCATGTTCTGCTACCCATTGAATGACTGAAATCATAGCAGTCATGTTCTGCTACCCATTGAATGACTGAAATCATAGCAGTCATGTTCTGCTACCCATTGAATGACTGAAATCATAGCAGTCATGTTCTGCTACCCATTGAATGACTGAAATCATAGCAATCAAGTTCTGCTACCCATTGAATGACTGAAATCATAGCAGTGATGTTCTACCCATTGAATAACTGAAATCATAGCAGTCATGTTCTACCCATTGAATGACTGAAATCATAGCAGTCATGTTCTGCTACCCATTGAATGACTGAAATCATAGCAGTCATGTTCTACCCATTGAAGTACTGAAATCATAGCAGTCATGTTCTACCCATTGAATGACTGAAATCATAGCAGTCATGTTCTGCTACCCATTGAATGACTGAAATCATAGCAGTCATGTTCTACCCATTGAATGACTGAAATCATAGCAGTCATGTTCTGCTACCCATTGAAGTACTGAAATCATAGCAGTCATGTTGTACCCATTGAATGACTGAAATCATAGCAGTCATGTTCTGCTACCCATTGAATGACTGAAATCATAGCAGTCATGTTGTACCCATTGAATGACTGAAATCATAGCAGTCATGTTCTGCTACCCATTGAAGTACTGAAATCATAGCAGTCATGTTCTGCTTCCCATTGAATGACTGAAATCATAGCAGTCATTCTACCCATTGAATGACTGAAATCATAGCAGTCATGTTCTGCTACCCATTGAATGACTGAAATCATAGCAGTCATGTTCTGCTACCCATTGCGCAGCGTTTTGCGTTCTTGTCTACATATACTCGCGCGCACGCACGCACGCGCGCACGCACGCACACACACACACAAACACGCGCACGCACACACGCACGCATGCACGCAGGCATGCACGCTTGCATGCATGCACACGACTCTCTCACGCGCACGCACACACATCAACACACACACACACACACAACACCACACACACACACACACACACACACATAAATACCCACTCCCCCATCCTTCACACACGCATACATACACATTCCCCCCCTCTCTCTCTCTGTCTCTCTCCCTCACACACACACACACACGCACACTCACACACACACACACACACACACACACACACACACACACACACACACACACACACAGAGTAACACACACATACGCACACCTGCACACATAGTCATATGCACGTGCACGCATTCGCACACACACAAGTGCACACACGCGCACACATGCCTTCACTTCAATTCTTTTTTGGACAGAGAGGAGAGAGAGAGAGAGAGGGAGAGAGAGAGAGAGAGAGAGAGAGAGAGAGAGAGAGAGAAGTTGGAAAGCAATCATGCCATTAGGCGCTCAAGGGTCCCCCTAGAAAGTACAACCGTCACTACGCGCGAGGATGACAGAACTCTCTCTCTCTCTCTCTCTCTCTCTCTCTCTCTCTCTCCTCTCTGACTGTCTGTCTGTCTGTCTCCCTCTCTTTCTCCCTCCCTCCCTCCCTCCCTCTCTCTCTCTCTCTCTCTCTCTCTCTCTCTCTACTGTGGCGGTTCCAATAGCTTGTCACCAAAGAATGCGCCGAGCTCCACTTTTTCCTGCTGTCGCCACCACCCTCACCACCACCACCGCCGGCGCCGCACACCCTCCTCCCCACTCCCATCCCACACCACCATCACCCCCCCCCCCCCCTCCGTGCCTGTGAAACGCTAGAAACTGTCGCTTGGGTTTCATTCACCCCGCTGAGAGCTCGGGTATTCAGAAACGACGTCGCCCCCCTCCCCCGTCCTCCCCCCCCCCCCCCTCACCTCCCCGCGCGGCATTCTGCTGCTGCTGCCACGGGCAGAAAGGGAGGAGCCGCCCCTCCCAATCAATGATGAAACCACCCCCACCCCCACCCCCACGTACCGCAACCTCCTCTTCCTCACCTCCTCCTCCTCCGCCCCCGCCTTCCCAGGTTTCAGGACCGACAACCCTGTTCCTCCATTCCCTGCCCATGGCGGCGAAAACAAGGTCAAGCTGTCTAGAAGCACGGGAAAAAAGAAAGAAAGAAAGAAAAGACATTCAGGTCAAAACAGTTGCCGAGAACGGGAATCGTGGTCCGTGTCCACAGCTGCAGATGCAGCTCCAAGCTAGCTCCTAGAACAATGTGAGAATGTCCCCTCGCTGCGTTCACCACAAAGCCGCATGCTGCAGCATCTGTGTGTCTGTCTTGGAAGGGGAACGTCGAGCCGTTGCAGAACACAGTGGTAGTAAAACGACCCACAAAAAAGCCTTGCCGAGTCCAGCGCTTGATGACGATGGTGCCGAGGTTTTGTGCTTTGTTGATGGCACAGCGGTTGTTGG
>JAFLJL010016333.1:15000-20786 GCA_018398815.1 Conus ventricosus
TCATGTTATTGGTACTGGTTGATCATGTTATGGTACTGGCTGGTCTGAGGAGGAAAGCAGGGCAGCTTGGAGTGTAATGGTCAAGGGAGGAGGGACTGAGCGATGACCATGTTGTGGTAAAGCCGGGGCAGCTTGAGTGTAATGGTCAAGGAGGATGGACTGTGCGATGACCATGTTTGGTACTGGTTGACCATGATATGGTACTGGTTGACCATGATATGGTACTCGTTGATCATGTTATGGTACTGGTTGACATGTTATGGTACTGGTTGAACATGTTATGGTACTGGCTGTCTGGAGGAAAGCCGGGCAGCTTGAGTGTAATGGTACATGAGGATGGTGACTGAGCGATGACCATGTTATGGTACTGGCTGACCATGTTATGGTACTGGCTGGTCTGAGGAGGAAAGCCAGGGCAGCTTGGAGTGTAATGGTCAAGGGAGGGAGGGACTGAGCGATGACCATGTTGTGGTAAAGCCAGGGGCAGCTTGGAGTGTAATGGTCAAGGGAGGGATGGACTGTGCGATGACCATGTTGTGGTTAAAGCCAGGGGCAGCTTGGAGTGCAATGGTCAAGGGAGGGAGGGACTGAGCGATGACCATGTTGTGGTAAAGCCAGGGGCAGCTTGGAGTGCAATGGTCAAGGGAAGGAGGGACTGAGCGATGACCATGTTGTGGTAAAGCCAGGGGCAGCTTGGAGTGCAATGGAGAATACAGAGCGCTTTGGGCCTAAACCGTCACCGTGGACTGGGACCAGTGCCGGCTGATGGTCACTGTGCTGACAGTGTGTAGTGGGACCAGTGCCGGCTGGTGGTGGTCACTGTGCTAACAGGACAGTGTGTAGTGGGACCAGTGCCGGCTGGTGGTCACTGTGCTGACGGGACGGTGTGTAGTGTGTACACGAGTGTGTAGTGTGTACACGAGGAGCAGTGCGTCACACGTTCCCACGGCACTCTCCTGCAGCGGAAGAGACCCGGGTCCGAGTGCCCACAGACGATACGTCCGAGTGCCCACAGAGGATACGTCCGAGTGCCCACAGAGGATACGTACGAGTGCCCACAGACGGTACGTCCGAGTGCCCACAGAGGATACGTACGAGTGCCTACAGACGATACGTCCGAGTGCCACCAGTACAGACGATACGTCCGAGTGCCCACAGAGGATACGTACGAGTGCCCACAGACGATACGTACGAGTGCCCACAGACGATACGTCCGAGTGCCCACAGAGGATACTTACGAGTGCCCACAAACGATGATACGTACGAGTGCCCACAGACGATACGTACGAGTGCCCAGTGCCTCTGTCTTATGTGTACATTATGCATACCAGTTCTTGTGGTATGGCATATTGCTGTATGTCAAAGGATTATTTATTTATTTATTCATTTATTTATTTATTCTGATATGGCCCTTTGCGATCGGCTGGGCTATGAGCAGTATCACCTTACCTTACCTTACTTTACCTTACCTTACCTTACCTTACCTATGTACTGATTTATTTGTTGGTTTATTTGTTGATTTATTTATTTGTGTATTCATTCATTCATTCATTCATTCATTCAATTATTCATTTATTCATTTATGTTTATAGTACAATGTCATTTATTTATATATTCATTTATTTGTCAATGTATTCATTTATAAACTTTTTTTTCGTGGCATACAAGATTCTGTGGAAAGTAAGATCCAGTTTCCAAGGCGTGTTGGGTGTGTTGCAAGCAGCTGGTTTATTGTCAGTTTTTTTTTCTTCATTTTTTTAAATAATAAAAACCATAGACGGGATTAATTTTGATCATGTGACAGCCCTGATATGCACACCCCCTCCCCCTCCCCATCTCCACCCACACTCCCCCTCCCTGCGGTCGGCTGGACTTATTTCATGATAACGCCCCCCAGCCCCCCCCCCCCCCCCCCCCCCCCCCCCCCCCCCCCCCCCCCCCCCCCCCCCCCCCCCCTCCTCCCTCCCATTCCATGCTCTTTCTGAAGGAAACTGCCGGGACCCGAAGAAAAAGAAAGAAAAAGAAAGAGGCAAGAGAAAGAACAGAGCATATTATTTCCAATAATTTATAGAACATAATAGCTGATCCGTTCTCAACTTTTACCAAGAGAGAGAGAGAGAGAGAGATGAGAGAGAGAGAGAGGAGAGAGAGAGAGAGAGAGGCTGTGCAGAGTGCTCCGTTCATCCTGCTTATGTTTTCAGCCCTGGATTGAACTAGAGGCAAACAACAAAGAAAAGAAACGAAGCAAACTCCGGGTAGGTGTTCATCCATCCCAGATAAACTCGAAGAAAGAAAGAAAGAAAGAAAGAAACTTTACGCTGTCAAAAGAAATGCGTAAAATGAAGGTTTATGGGCTCGTAGATAAGAGAGAGCACAGTGTACACAGCGTCCCCTCTGGAGATGTTTTTTCTTTTCTTTTCTTTGTTTGTTTGTTTGTTTGTTTGTTTCTACGTTTTAGATAATAGTTACCTGGTTAAAACCTCGGATTTTGAAGAGAAAACAAACAGACAGACAGACAAACTTAACTACGACAAAAACAAACTTGACGCATCATATTTAACTTAACGGACAGAATATGAAAATTCAGTGGAGTCACACACGCACACATGCAAACACACACACACACACACACACACACACACACACACACACACACACACAACACACACACACACACTCTCTCTCTCTCTCTCTCTCTCTCTCTCTCACATAGACAGATAGACAGAGAAAGAGAGAGAGATAGGGACAGAGAGAGAGAGAGAGAGAGAGAGAGAGAGAGAGAAAGAGAGAGAGAGAGAGAGAGGGGGGGGAGGGCTGAATATGTGTGTTGGGTTGGATACTGTCCAGCACTTTGGGTGTGTGTATACATGTGTGGGTAAAGGGGTCCGCCTCGCCGTTCAAGCAATGAGGAGAAGAGAATGATTACTGATGTGTACCCCGTTCAGGCAATGAGGAGAAGAGAATGATTACTGATGTGTACCCCGTTCAGGCAATGAGAAGAGAATGATTACTGATGTGTACCCCGTTCAGGCAATGAGAAGAGAATGATTACTGATGTGTACCCCGTTCAGGCAATGGGAAGAGAATGATTACTGATGTGTACCCCGTTCAGGCAATGAGAAGAGAATGATTACTGATGTGTACCCCGTTCAGGCAATGAGGAGAAGAGAAGTGATAACTGATTTGTTGACAGGGGATCTCTTCCTAGTCCGAACAGATCGCTGTGTGAGACAGTATTGATTGGACTCTCTGTTTCTGTCTTTCTGTCTCTCTGTCTCTGTCTCTGTCTCCTCTCTCTCTCTCTCTCTCTCTCTCTCTCTCTTCTCTCTGTCTCTCTCTCTCTCTCTCTCTCTCTCTCTCTCTCTCTCTCTCTCTCTCTTTAATCTCTCTGTCACTTATGGAAGCATACTAGCGTCATTAGCATATACTAGCTGTTCTCCCAGGAGAACGGCGTTGATTCTTTAAGAAAAAGGAGGAGAAGAAGAAGATGAAGGAGGAGGAGGAGGAGGAGGTGGTGGTGGTGGTGGTGGTGGTGGTGGTGAAGAGGAAGAGGAAGAAGAAGGAAGAGAAAAAGAAGATGAAGAAGAAGGAGGAAGAGGAGGAGAAGGTGGGAGGAGGAGGGGAGGAGATGATGATGAAGAGGAAGAAGAAAGAGAAGAAGAGAAGAAGAAGGAGGAGGAGGAGAAGGTGATGATGAAGGAAGAAGAAGGAGGTGAATAATAATGATAATGATAATAATTAATAATAATATTAATAATAATAATAATAATTTTTTAAAAATAAGAAGAAGAAGAAGAAACGGTGTTATCCCACTGAAGTTCCTGAGGTTCACAACTGTTTTCCAGAAGGCAATACTTCCCAATCCCTTGTTTTCTCATAGGATCACAAGTGTTTTCCATACTTCCCAGGACTATCATGTCTGTGCAGGACATGTTTGAAAGTCTTTTACAGTTGAAACACCAAGTTGTGTTTTTCTTCCTTTTTTCGCTTTTTTTTTTCTTTTGTTTTTTCTTTTATTTTAATTTTTTAAAGGAAAGTCCAAATAAGATAATAAAAAAAATTAATAAACAGAGGCTTCCTGACAGTTTTGCTTCCAGAGCCTTGTTGAAGCCATCCCCCACAGCGATGTGGGGAGAGCTGTGATGGAGTGAAGCCATCCACACAGCGATGTGGGGAGAGCTGTGATGGAGTGAAGCAATCCCACACAGCGATGTGGGGAGAGCTGTGATGGAGTGAAGCCATCACACACAGCGATGTGGGGAGAGCTGTGATGGAGTGAAGCCTTCACACACAGTGTGGAGAGCTGTGATGGAGTGAAGCCATCACACACAGCGATGTGGGGAGAGCTGTGATGGAGTGAAGCCATCACACAGCGATGTAGGGAGAGCTGGGATGGAGTGAAGCCATCCCACACAGCGATGTGGGGAGAGCTGTGATGGAGTGAAGCCATCATCACACAGCGATGTGTGGAGAGCTGTGATGGAGTGAAGCCATCACACACAGCGATGTGGGGAGAGCTGTGTGAGGAGTGAAGCCATCCCACACAGCGATGTGGGGAGAGCTGTGATGGAGTGAAGCCATCACACACAGCGATGTGGGGAGAGCTGTGATGGAGTGAAGCCATCACACACAGCGATGTGTGGAGAGCTGTGATGGAGTGAGCCATCACACGCGATGTGGGGGAGCTGTGATGGAGTGAAGCCATCATCACACAGCGATGTGGGGAGAGCTGTGATGGAGTGAAGCCATCACACACAGCGATGTGGGGGAGAGCTGTGATGGAGTGAAGCCATCACACACAGCGATGTGGGGAGAGCTGTGATGGAGTGAAGCCATACACACAGCGATGTGGGGAGAGCTGTGATGGAGTGAAGCCATCACACACAGCGATTTGTGGAGAGCTGTGATGGAGTGAAGCCATCACACACAGCGATGTGTGGAGAGCTGTGATGGAGTGAAGCCATCCCACACAGCGATGTGGGGAGAAGCTGTGATGGAGTGAAGCCATCACACACAGCGATGTGGGGAGAGCTGTGATGGAGTGAAGCATCCACACAGCGATGTGGGGAGAGCTGTGATGGAGTGAAGCCCATCACACACAGCGATGTGGGGAGAGCTGTGATGGAGTGTTGAAGCCATCCACACAGCGATGTGGGGAGAGCTGTGATGGAGTGAAGCCATCAGACACAGCGATGTGTGGAGAGCTGTGATGGAGTGAAGCCATCCACACAGCGATGTGGGGAGATCTGTGATGGAGTGAAGCAGAGACAGGAAAACCTTCATTCTGGGCCACCTTCGCCCTCAACAGTTTTCGGGCGAAGTGGCCAGAATAAAGGTTTTCCTGTTCTCTGACAAGTAAGACTTCATAACCAAAAAAAACGATTATCTACAAACAAAACATACTGTGCTGGGTTATCTGTTTTCAATACTAATTTACTAACTTTTCAGATTTCAGTTTTTGTTTAATCCTATGTTTTTCCTGGTCATTTTCAATAACTCATTTTCGCGCAAACATTCTTCAAATGAGTCTCTGTCTTTCATGTGAAATAAAACTACAGTCTTTAACTGTTCTCTAAAGTCTTTTAAAACCGAGTTATATTTCTGGCATAAAATCCACACACTTATCCAGCATGTCTTCCGCTGAAGCTAGTTTCGACAAAGTGTTTCTCTTTTAACTATGTCTCTTTCTGCCGACAGTCATCTATAATAATAGTGTCTGGTTCTTCAAACGTCTATAAATGTCTAAACATACTCGTTTATTGTAGGATCTATACAATTAATCAAAG
>JAFLJL010016335.1:0-2500 GCA_018398815.1 Conus ventricosus
GATCGACCATTCGGTTACGGCGAGGGCGTTCATAGGAACGTGACCAACATCTGGTTGTGACAACCCCTGCTGGCTTTCATCTCTCAATGGAATGAAGAATGTGGTGGTTCCAACACATGCTCTCCCTCTCTCTCGTCTCTCTGTCTCCCTCTCTCTCGTCTCTCTGTCTCCCTCTCTCTCGTCTCTCTGTCTCCCTCTCTCTCGTCTCTCTGTCTCCCTCGTCTCTCTGTCTCCCTCTCTCTCGTCTCTCTGTCTCCCTCGTCTCTCTGTCTCCCTCGTCTCTCTGTCTCCCTCGTCTCTCTGTCTCCCTCGTCTCTCTGTCTCCCTCGTCTCTCTGTCTCCCTCGTCTCTCTGTCTCCCTCGTCTCTCTGTCTCCCTCGTCTCTCTGTCTCCCTCGTCTCTCTGTCTCCCCCTCTCTCGTCTCTCTGTCTCCCCCTCTCTCGTCTCTCTGTCTCCCCTCTCTCGTCTCTCTGTCTCCCCCTCTCTGTCTCTCTGTCTCCCCCTCTCTCGTCTCTCTGTCTCCCCCTCTCTCTCGTCTCTCTGTCTCCCCCTCTCTCGTCTCTCTGTCTCCCCCTCTCTCGTCTCTCTGTCTCCCCCTCTCTCGTCTCTCTGTCTCCCCCTCTCTCGTCTCTCTGTCTCCCCCTCTCTCGTCTCTCTGTCTCCCCCTCTCTCGTCTCTCTGTCTCCCCCTCTCTCGTCTCTCTGTCTCCCCCTCTCTCGTCTCTCTGTCTCCCCCTCTCTCGTCTCTCTGTCTCCCCCTCTCTCGTCTCTCTGTCTCCCCCTCTCTCGTCTCTCTGTCTCCCCCTCTCGTCTCTCTCTGTCTCCCCCTCTGTCTCTCTGTCTCCCTCTCTGTCTCTCTGTCTCCCTCTCTGTCTCTCTGTCTCCCTCTCTGTCTCTCTGTCTCCCTCTCTGTCTCTCTGTCTCCCTCTCTGTCTCTCTGTCTCCCTCTCTGTCTCTCTGTCTCCCTCTCTGTCTCTCTGTCTCCCTCTCTGTCTCTCTGTCTCCCTGTCTGTCTCTCTGTCTCTCTGTCTGTCTCTCTGTCTCCTGTCTGTCTCTCTGTCTGTCTCCCTCTCTGTCTCCCTCTCTGTCTCCCTGTCTGTCTCTCTGTCTCTCTGTCTGTCTCTCTGTCTGTCTCTCTGTCTCCCTCTCTGTCTGTCTGTCTCCCTCTCTGTCTGTCTGTCTCCCTCTCTGTCTGTCTGTCTCCCTGTCTCCCTGTCTGTCTCCCTGTCTCCCTGCTCTGTCTCTGTCTGTCTCCCTGTCTCCCTGTCTGTCTGTCTGTCTGTCTCCCTGTCTGTCTGTCTGTCTGTCTCCCTGTCTGTCTGTCTGTCTGTCTCCCTGTCTGTCTGTCTCCCTGTCCTGTCTGCTGTCGTCTCCCTGTCTGTCTGCTCTCCCTGTCTGTCTGTCTGTCGTCTGTCTCCCTGTCCCCTGTCTGTCTGTCCTGCCTGCTTCTGTCTGTCTCCCTCCCTGTCTGTCTCCCTGTCTGTCTGTCTCCCTCCCTGTCTGTTCTGTCTGCTTCTCCCTCCCTTCTCCCTGTTTTGTCTGTCTGTCTGGCTCCCTGTCTCCCTGTCTGTCTGTCTGTCTCCCTCCCTGTCTCCCTGTCTGTCTGTCTGTCTCCCTGTCTCCCTGTCTGTCTGTCTTCTCCCTGTCTCCCTGCTGCCTGTCTGTCTCCCTGTCTCCCTGCTGTCTCCCTGCCTGTCTCCCTGTCTCCCTGCCTGTCTCCCTGTCTCCTCTGCCTGCCTGCCTGTCTCCCTGCCTGTCTCCCGTCTCCTGCTCCTGCCTGCCTGCTCTGCCTGCCTGCCTGCCTGCCTGCCCTGCCTGCCTGCCTGCCTCCCTGCCTCCCTGTCTCCCTGTCTCCCTGTCTCTCTGCCTGTCTCCCTGTCTCTCTGCCTGTCCCCTGTCTCCCTGTCTCCCTGTCTGTCTCCCTCCCTGTCTCCCTGTCTCCCTGTCTGTCTGTCTGTCTGTCTGTCTGTCTGTCTGCCTGTCTGTCTGTCTGCCTGTCTGCCTGTCTGCCTGTCTGCCTGTCTCCCTGTCCTGTCTCCCTGCCTGTCTCCCTGTCTCCCTGTCTGTCTGTCTCCCTGTCTGTCTGTCCCTGTCTGTCTGTCTCCCTGTCTGTCCTGTCTCCCTGTCTGTCTCCTCCCTTCTGTCTGTCTCCCTGTCTGTCTGCTCTCCCTGTCTGTCTCTCCCTGTCTCCCTGTCTGTCTGTCTCCCTGTCTCCCTGCTCCGCCTGCTCTCCCTGCCTGTCTCCCTGTCTCCCTGCCTGTCTCCCTGCCTGTCTCCCTGCCTGTCTCCCTGCCTGTCTCCCTGCCTGTCTCCCTGCCTGTCTCCCTGCCTGTCTCCCTGCCTTCCTGTCTGTCTCCCTGCCTGTCTCCCTGTCTCCCTGTCTGTCTGTCTGTCTCCCTGTCTCCCTGTCTGTCTCCCTGTCTCCCTGTCTGTCCCGTCTGTCTCCTGTCTGTCTCCCTGTCTCCCTGTCTGTCTGTCTGTCTCCCTGTCTCCCGTTGTCT